>BLSH010209529.1:977330-999507 GCA_018402905.1 Glandirana rugosa | reverse complement strand
ACGACGTACAGTATACGAGAGTCCGATCAAATCCCTCTCCTACAACGACCGAGACACTCCCTGTCTAACGTCTATAATATATTGTAGAGTAGGACGTAATGACTTGCTAGACTAACACCTGATCCATCTCTAATGATCATCTCAACTCGCTTGTGGACCTTCAACCGTGCGATCGTTCGGGTTCCGTCCGGACCCGGACCCGGACTTTGTCCCGAAGTTCGGACGGACCAGCAGAACCCGAACTTCCAGGTGTTCGCTCAACTCTACTAGTAATCTCTACCTAGTCCACAATCAGATCGTTCAGTAATGCAGGATGAGATGTTATATAATATCTGCAATCTGTCCCTCACAGAGCCAGCAACATCCTCTCCCTAAACTAGCCTGAGAGCATATGACATGCAGCACGGTGATTCCAGCCCCATATAGAGGCTGGGTCACATGATGCACTGGCCAATCACATCCATGCCATTAGTAGGCATGGCTGTGATGGCTTCTAAGGGCAAACCAGTGAAACACTTGTTGATTGGCTGCCCTTGGCAGCTATTCAAGACGTGGAATCAAATACCAGAACCCCAAACTTTTTTTGAAAAGTTCGGGTTCGCTCAACACTACCTATGAGTGAATATCCGGTGCAAATCAATCAATGTATTGCAATATAGTAGTGATGGTGTCCCCCCTCAGCAAAAATATTTTGAGAAATTGCAGAGCTTCAATGTGCAAATAATGCTGAACCTCCTACATACAATAATAATAACAGAGATGCAAATTAACATGTGTATTAGAACATAGTATTGATGGTGTCATCCTCTCTGCAAACGGTAAGAAATATTGCAGAGCTGCAATGTCCAAGTAGTGGTGAAACCCCCTATATATAATCATAATAAAATTTAAAAGATATATATCAATTGTACATTTTGTTATTGTTATATATAGGGGGTTTCACCACTATTTGCACATTGCAGCTCTTAAATATTTCTTACCTTTTGCAGAGATGGTGACACCATCACTACTATATTGTAATACATTGGTTGATTTGCACAGGATATTCATTTCATAGGTGTTACCATTGCACTTATAAGTCCATTTAAAGAATTGTATAAAGAAAGTGTAGGGTTGTGCTGAATTTTTTTGCTTTTTATTGGTATACAAAGGCCAGGACATACTAATCACCATTGTATGCTATGAAGAAACCTCCACTTGCTGGCCACACCCACAGATGTGCGGTAGCGCGCCACATTAGCACTCTCACTTTTACCTCACGCACCACCATAGCACCCCCAAAAAACATTGTCTGGAGTCGCCCCTGCCTGGATTGCATTTCAATTTTGCTGCCCCATCCCTCCCTCCAAGTTGTTTCTCTATCTTATCTCAACGTTTGGTAGTCATATCCCAAAGAATTCTAAGAAGTATTTTTTTAATTTCATGGAGGAAATGTGAGAAATAACGTATATATCATACAATCATTCCATAAACACATACCCCATACATTGCATATATAATTTGAGGAAAATATGCTTATAAAATAGTTTACCATTTGCCAATAAAAAAAAAAAAAAAGTCCCTGGATTTCATTTTAAAAATCTGATCACCTTAGATTAGGTAAAATTCTGTTTCCCATGTTGTGGGTGTCCCCAGGACAAGAAGGCATGGACAGTGATAAAAACATTAGTGATTGTAAACGATCACCTTGTAAAACAACCCAGGGCCGGTTTAAGATCATCATGGGCCTGGTGCTGAGGATTTTGGTGGGCCTTTTTATGGAAATAAATAAAATAAAATGCAAACAATTTTTTGCTAAAACAAAATAAATATACTCTCACCAGTAATACCATGCAGCCTCTCAGCAGCAGCTACACCACCAGCTATGCGGTCTCTCACCAGCAGCAACATAGGGTGACCACATTTCCAAACTGCCATTCAAGGACAACCCCCCTCCCAAAAGATGGGGGAGGAATGTAGTCTCGGGGTTGACGGGGAATTCAGCGGCGGGGGTGATTTGTCAGGCAAATGGCTGGTGTTAGCACTTAAATCATCCCGACACCATGCTTTATCTGGTGTCAGGATGATCAAATTCCACCAGATGCAGTGTGTCACTTGCCACCCATAGCCTGCCACCAGATGCAGCATATCACTTTGAACAGTTGTCTGTCGCCAGATGCAGAATGTCACTTGCCACCGTTGCCTACCGCCAGATGCAGCGTGTCACTTACCACCCATAGCCTGTCACCAGATGCAGTGTGTTGCTTGCCACTAATAGCCTGCAGCCAGATGCAGCGTGTCACTTGCCACCCATAGCCTGCTGCCAAATCCACCCACAGCCTGCCCCCAGATAAAATGTGCCCCTTTCTACCCGCAGCCTGCTACCAGATACAGTGTGCCACTTGCCACCAGATACAATGTCACTTGCCACCCGCAGCCTGTCACCAGATATAGTGTCACTTGCCACCCACAGCCTGTCACCAGATACAGTGTCACTTGCCATCCGCAGCCTGCCTTCAGATACTCTATTCCTGAAGAGCTGATCTCCCTGGGTAGTGGATCTCTTGGGGTCTAGTCCAGAACCCTTCAAGGTTAACTCCCCCTGGGTAATGGATCCCTTCAAGGCTGACTCTTCCGGGTCTCTTCAAGGCTGAATGCCTCAGGCTGAGGTCCTAGATCCCTGCAACTCCCCAGCAATCAGCGGTATTGTGTGCGGGCCCACTGAACAGCCAGTGTGTGTGAGACTCAGCAGCTCCCCTGCAGTCAGAGGCAGTACAAGTGGGCTCACCGGAAAGCCGGTGTGTGAACACTGCTCCCTGTGAAATCCCAGCCAGTGTCAGCAGTGCAAACATCGGCGGCGACAGCGGCACTCTTCTGAATTTGACACATGGGGCCGGTGGCGCCCCTCTAAGTTTGGTGCCGGCTGGTTTCGTCCCTGGTGAGTGATGTTACTGGTTGCTGGACGCCAGGGGGCTCTAGCAACCAGTAGCTAGGAGTCTCAGGTGGGGGTGGAGGCAGAGCCATCGCCACTGCCAAGTTTGCAGGCTCTGTCAGTTTCATTCCAGGACATGTATTGTCCCGGAATGAAGGTGCCCAGGACTCAGGACAGACCTGTAAAATGTGGGACTGTCCCAGGCAATCTGGGACATCTGGTCACCCTGCAGCAACACCAGTGACAGCTGCCACGCGGTCTCTCACCAGTGACAGCTGCCACACAGTCTCTCACCAGTGACAGCTGCCACGCGGTCTCTCACCAGTGACAGCTGCCACGCGGTCTCTCACCAGTGACAGCTGCCACCTGGGCTCTCAAAAACAGCAGGTGGTATCTTGTGCACACTATCTACTTGTTGCAGTGACAGCTCAGTGTTTCCAGGCAGCATTGGAGACCCCAGTCCTCTCTCTGGACTTCTTGCACACAGACTCCTGCCTCACAGTTCACTGCAGCACAGTAATGATGTCACTCCAAGCTCTGTACACAGTAGTGATGTCACCTCAAGCACTGTACACAGTAGTGATGTCACCCTGAGCACTGTACACAGTAGTGATGTCACCCCAAGCACCATACACAGTAGTGATGTCACCCTGAGCACTGTACACAGTAGTGATGTCACCCCAAGCACCATACACAGTAGTGATGTCACCCCAGGGCACCATACACAGTAGCAATGTCACCCCAAGCACTATACACAGTAGTGATGTCACCCCAAGCACTGTACACAGTAGTGATGTCACCCCAAGCACTGTACACAGTAGTGATGTCACCAAAAGCACTGTACACAGTAGTGATGTCACCCCAAGCACCATACACAGTAGTGATGTCACCCTGAGCATTGTACACAGTAGTGATGTCACCCCAAGCACCATACACAGTAGTGATGTCACCCCAAGCACTGTACACAGTAGTGATGTCACTTTGAGCACTGTACACAGTAGTGATGTCACCCCAAGCACTATACACAGTAGTGATGTCACCCCAAGCACTGTACACAGTAGTGATGTCACCCCAAGCACTGTACACATTAGTGATGTCACCCCAAGCACTGTACACAGTAGTGATGTCACCCCAAGCACTGTACACAGTAGTGATGTCACTCTGAGCACTGTACACAGTAGTGATGTCACCCCAAGCACTATACACAGTAGTGATGTCACCCCAAGCACTGTACACAGTAGTGATATCACCCCAAGCACTGCACACAGTAGTGATGTCACCCCAAGCACTGTACACAGTAGTGATGTCACCCCAAGCACTGTGCAGTGGCTCACAGGCTCCAGTAATATTTAGGCATCACATACACAGCTTAGCCCTGCCTGTGGCCCTGGGGCTCTTGGTACGCTCAGCCCTTCGGCTGCAGTGTTAGCTGTAGTCCTATTGATTTCTATTGGTTTGTGAATTTTTTTGCGTTTTCTGACAGTGCACCAAAGATGAAGCATGCGGGAATTTTGGTGAACTTTGAGAAACTGCAGAAAAAACATGCAACCCAATAGAAATCAAGAGGACTGCAGGTAAAATGCAGGAAAACTGCAGATAAACCAGCAATACGGTCAGAACACAGCAAACCAGTGTGAACCTCTACTTATAATCACCAAGTACTACCATATGCTGGTGACACAATGCTAAACTATTCGGCTGTTACTACTTGGAGGAAAGAGTTAACAAAGAGGAACAGAGAAGGGAGATAAGAGTTGCAGTCACTGTGCTCACACTTGGATGGTCCCCGGAGGATTATCAGCGATCTCTATTCACCTTCTATCTGCCAGCTCCATTTTCCTGCCCACACGGTTCACTCGCTCACTGCACGGACTTCAGAGGGTGGAGGAACATGGAGGGAGAGGGGCGGGAAAGACAGAGCAGACCATTTGTGCAGGGAGGGGCGCTCTGTGTGCTGTGACACTCTAATTACCACACTGAGTCAACACGGGTGCACACACTCACCCCTACATTTACACACAGCTTCTCCTGTCCCATAGACGTTTATGGACAGGAGAAGTCGGGTTTATACTGCTGGCTGGGCTGGGCCTATTTAGAGGGAAGGTCCTGGAGCTGCGGCTCCATCCACCCCTATGTTAATCCGGCCCTGAAACAACCCATTCAGTTTCAAATAGGAATGAAAGGCAAAACACTTTTGTATAGATATAAAAAAATATATAAATACCTTTTTTCACTTTTTTTTTATAAGTGATCACATTCCCTCTGTTCTCAGCTGCATAAGAGCTGGAGGAGGAGAAGCAACAGCACACTGAGCTTCCCAGTGAAGGGCTGTGCAGCGGGGGCGTGTCAGGACAAGTCTGATTAATGGAGAAGAGTACACTGAGTTCCCAGCATAGCTAGGGAGCTGACCACAGTATCCTCTCCTGCTTAGTGTGGTCAGTTTTTTTATAGGAAAGCAGAGGGACTAGCAGGAACACCAGGGAAGCAATTCAAACAGGATACTTTCTCATACAAGTACATGGAACAGCAACCACATATCAGGAATATGAAGTGTTTGGGTAACAAACGCTTTAATAATAACTTGGCACTTCCCCTTCCCCTATTGAAAGCAAAGTAAAATATTTTGGCTAGAGCTGGACTTTCAGTGTAGTGCTTTGAAAAAATCTATACATTACATTATTTTAATGTCTTGCGCTTTATGGATTTTCTGTGGCTGTACCCTTGTCAGCATAAACAAAAACATGTTCTTTCTTTCCGTATTTACCATTTTTCATTTTAAGGTCACCTGACATGGGATTTTGTTGGACTTGTAGTAAGTCCATGTGAAAACTTGTTAAATATAGTTTTATATACTCTCTTCAGAATAGGTTAGTGTCCTTTAAATAAGTAATACAAACCATTAAATTTGGATGAAGGTAATGGATAGTTTCCTATACATTTCCCAAGAATGAACTACTCTTTGGATGGATTAAATTAATAAATACATGTGTTGCATCCAGAATGTACTAGAGTCTGCTGGTTAACGAAATACAAAGGCTTGCACTGCGACCTCTCCCTCTGAAGATACTAGTTTCCTCACTATCAGGCTAATTCAATGGCTTAAGTACTTTCTAAGTCACTGACTGCGCAACTATGTACGTTAGCAGCTCTGACTTGATTTTAGTTTTACTGAACTCAGTTCTTAGCAATGGTGTTGATTCACTAAAGAAGTAGAGTATTTTACCCTTGCAAAGTGAATTTTCACCAAGCTTAGTGAATAAAGTGAAGCTTAGTGAAAACTCACTATGCAAAGAACACAGGTGCAAGGGAGATGAAAAAACAAAATTTTTGAATCCAAAGGCAGCCATGCAATAAGACAGTCAGAAGGAGGTCACAATATTTGCTTACTGGCCACTAAATGTTTTTTAAAATATACAAACAGTATTAAACAAAACATAAGTACATGCCTGCAGGCATCATAATCTCAAATAAGCTCCAAGCATTTTGGCTGTGCAAGGGATTCAGATTCCATTCAGAAATTACTGTCAGGTTTTTTTTTTTACCCCCTGTGCCCCATTGGGGAGATTTATCTGCACTTCCTGTCCCATTGAAAAAACAGGAAGTGAGAGGAAATCCTTGCAAATTAAGGGAATCCCTTGGGGCCCCCACAGGTAACCAGAATGTGTGTCCCTATTGGAAGATTTCCCATCTTTTCTGGGGACAGCCAAAAAATTGATATTTTCTTTTTCTTTCACATTCAATGATAACAGTAAACAGGAGAAATAGAGAGGGCGAACAGTGGCGGCCCATCAATAAAGGGCGCACATGCGCCACTCCCTCTGTCCTTGCCACCTCCTTTATGCCATGGATAGAGTCATGCATAGCATGACTCTATCCATGGCCGCCCGCGACCACCCCCTATTCATGCGGCCGGACCCTAATAGGCTCTAATAGGCTTTAATAAAGTGTGGCTTGTGGCATAAAGCATGCCGCCACAAGCCCTTAGAAAGGCAAATGAACATTTGCCTTTCTAACACTAAACCGCTCTCCGCCAATCAGGAAGCACCGGTATGTTACCGGTAGAGTTGAGCAAACTTCTGAAAGTTCGGGTTCTGCTGGTTCGGCCGAACTTCGGGACAAAGTTCGGGTTCGGGTCCGGACAGAACCCGAACTTTGTCCCAGACCCCGAACCCCATTGAAATCAATGGGGACCCGAACTTTTAGGCACAAAACTGGCTGTAAAAAAGTCCTGGAAAGTCCTAGAGGTCTGCAAAAGGAAGGAAAATGGGGGTAAGGGTGGGACAAGTGCCCTACAAAGAAATGGGGACAGGGAAATAACTAAAAGCATTTTTTTTAAAAAATCAAAAATGGAGGTGGATGTGGACCATCTTCAAACTGTGTCTGAAAAGTATTAATTAACGGTAGAAGCCATATCACTGTTCTAAAATCATCTTCAAACTGTGTGAAAAAAGTATAAATAAGCCGGGAGAACCCATATCACTGTTCTACAATCATCTGGAAACTGTGTGTTAAACTTTAACTAAAAGCAGGAGAACCCATACTACTGTTCTACAATCATCTGGAAACTGTGTGTTAAACTTTAACTAAAACCGGGAGAACCCATACAACTGTTCTACAATCATCTGGAAACTGTGTTAAACTTTAACTAAAACCGGGAGAACCCATACTACTGTTCTACAATCATCTGGAAACTGTGTGTTAAACATTAACTAAAACCGGGAGAACCCATACTACTGTTCTAAAATCATCAAAAAACTGTGTGTGAAACTATAGCAGAGCAAACCCATATCACTGTTCTAAAATCATCTAAAAACTGTGTGTGAAACTATAGCAGAGCGAACCCATATCCCTGTTCTTCTCTCTGCTATAGTTTCACACACAGTTTTTAGATGATTTTAGAACAGGGATATGGCTTCTCCCGGTTTTAGTTTAAGTTTAACACAGTTTCCAGATGATTGTAGAACAGTAGTATGGGTTCTCCCGGTTTTAGTTAAAGTTTAACACAAAGTTTCCAGATGCTCGTAGAACAGTAGTATGGGTTCTCCTGGTTTTAGTTAAAGTTTAACACACAGTTTCCAGATGATTGTAGAACAGTAGTATGGGTTCTCCCGGTTTTAGTTAAAGTTTAACACACAGTTTCCAGATGATTGTAGAACAGTGATATGGGTTCTCCCGGCTTATTTATACTTTTTCACACAGTTTGAAGATGATTTTAGAACACTAATATGGCTTCCCTGTGGCTGATATAAGGGTTTTCACACACACTTTGATGATGACAACAGCTGGAGCCTTTCCCTGTACAACTTGGAGATGATTTTAGAAGAATAATCTTTCCCTTAAAGCAACAGACTCTACCTAGTCCAGTCAGATCATTCTGTGCAGCAGGATGAGGTGTGAAATCTGTCTCTCAAAGCACCAGTACTAGTATCTCTCCCTAGTCCAGTCAGATCATTCTGTGCAGCAGGGTGAAGTGTGAAATCTGTCTCTCAAAGCACCAGTACTAGTATCTCTCCATAGTCCACAATCAGATCGTTCTGTGCAGCAGGATGAGGTATGAAATCTGTCTCTCAAAGCACCAGTACTAGTATCTCTCCCTAGTCCACAATCAGATCGTTCTGTGCAGCAGGATGAGGTATGAAATCTGTCTCTCAAAACAGCAGTACTAGTATCTCTCCCTAGTCCAGTCAGATCGTTCTGTGCAGCAGGATGAGATGTGAAATCTGTCTCTCAAAGCACCAGCACTAGTATCTCTCCCTCCCTCAAAGCAGCAGTACTAGTATCTCTCCCTAGTCCTCAGTAATGCAGGATAAGATGTTCTGAAATCTGTCCCTAACAGAGCCAGCAGCATCCTCTCCCTAAACTATCATGAGAGCATATGACATGCAGCACGGTGACTCCAGCCCCACATAGAGGCTGGGTCACATGGTGCACTGGCCAATCACAGCCATGCCGTTAGTAGGCATGGCTGTGATGGCTTCTAGGGAAAACCAGTAAAACACTTGTTGATTGGCTGCCCTTGGCAGCTTCTCAACACGTGGAGTAAAATAGCAGAAACCCGGACCCGAACCCGGACTTTTTTTGAAAAGTCCTAGTTCGGGTCTGGGTCCCGGACACTCAAAAGTTCGGTACAGACCCGAACTTTACAGTCCGGGTTCGCTCAACACTAGTTACTGGTTTCCAGATTGGCGGAGAAGACAGACGATCCTATTGGATGCCTTTCTTGTTGGAGGAGGAGGCGGATGCACGGCCGAAGCCAAGCCACTCCCCACACCATCACTCCCCGCTTGCTGGATACTGCCTGCTGCCCACTCGCTGCCTGCTGCCCGCTCCTAGATGGGGTAAGTGTGGGACTGTGATGCCCCGACTACCCCGGGGGTGTACTGTCAGTGCTATGAGCCCCGTGGTGGGGGGCTGTATACCCCTATCTATGGTGCTGTATATCCCTATCTATGGTGCTGTATATATCTATCTATGGCGCTGCATATAACTATCTATGGCGCAGTATATCCCTATCTGTGGTGCTGTATATAACTATCTATGGTGCTGTATATCCCTATCTGTGGTGCTGTATATATCTATCTATGGTGCTGTATATATCTATCTATGGTGCTGTATATACCTATCTATGGTGCAGTATATCCCTATCTATGGTGCTGTATATTCCTATCTGTGGTGCTGTATATACCCGTATCTGTGGTGCTGTATATACCCCTATCTGTGGTGCTGTATATACCCCTATCTGTGATGCTGTATATACCCCTATCTGGAGATGCTGTATATACCCCTATCTGGCGAGGCTGTATACCCTATCTGGTGATGCTGGGCTGTATACTCTTGACACAATGGATGGAATCTGGGGTGGGGCTTATGGGATGTGGGAGGGATCAAATGGAAGGGCCCCTATCCTAAAAAATCGTTGCGACTGTCTCCCTCCTCTCTGCCTCCACCTGCCACTGGGCGGCACCCTGGGCCCCCTGTGGGGAACATTGGCTCTGGCGCATGGCTGAGGGTTGCCCCACGCCTCCTCCTACCATTCAGACCATAATTGGTGTTCTTATTTCCCGTCTGTGCATAAATTTTATACCATTTTTGATGTAGCTATACTTTGTTGTCTCTATATGGGCAAGGTAAGCTGTCATGCATATATGCACACACTCTAACCAATCAATGTTTTACAGTTTGTAATTATGTTTATATACAACATTACAGATCTATCTTTTAGTGATATAAATCATTGTCACTGAAGCACCTCCGAAGAAGGAGCCCATCCGAAATGCATTAGGTGCAGCTGATGACCATCTGCATTATCACTTCATTATTGCCCTTTTGTATGTGTTTGTTGCTATCTCTACTGCATCTTATATGGTGATTTTTATTCCCATTTTGTATCAATAAATTGTATAACTTTTTATCAATCATGTCTTATACTTCATTTTGGGCCTAAAATGTCCCACTCCTTGAGGGAGTACCCCTATTTCTTCATTTAATTTAGGATGTGGCACATCTAGTCCCTCCAGTGAGTGCTTTTTCTTCTTTTTGATCTTCTGTTATCCTGCCCCCCCTTCTGTTCAGTGCCCCCACAGCAAACAGCTTGCTATGGGGGCACCTGAGCCAAATCACAGCTCCCTGTGTCCATTCAGACTCAAAGCCCTGACCCAGCCCCGCCCTCTCTCTCCTGATTGGCTAGCTGCTGCTGTGTCTGTGCCATGCTACTAGGAGCTGCTGCTGTATCTCAGCCAATCAGGAGGGAGAATCTCGGATGACTGAGACACTCATGAACATCGCTGGACAGAGAGGGACTTCAGGTAAGTGTTAGAGGGGCTGAGGGGGCTGCTGCACACAGAAGGCATTAAGATAAATAAAAACCTTCTGCCTTTACAACCACTTTAAGTGCACTTGTTTGCTAATGTTATTTTTATAAGCATAATATATCATATTGGTATTGTAATCTCTACTGGCAAGAGCTTGTTTTGATAATGTAAAATTAATGAATCATAAATAAAATAAGAATAAATACAAATTCATGAAAAACTACACAATATTGTATTTTAATAACTATACAAAGGTAATTTGTATAAAACAAAAATCTTTGGATTGCAAAGTTTTTATAGAAATCTGCTGTCTGCAAATCTGCCTCATTTAGGACAAATTTTAGTCCTCGATCAATTTGCTGTACTCATTATAAAAATGTTCTGTTTTTTTTACCAGGGCTCCTCCTATGAGTTCAGTTTATTACATTGATTAGTTTGAACTCTAAAAATAAAATTTACACTAAACCTGTGGTATAAATCAGGAGATATTACTCATTTACCACTTTCAGTAGACAGCTGTCTCGAACGTGGAGCTTTTATACAAGTACTTTTATTTTAGATAAAGAAAATCATTATGACATCAGGCTGGCTGCAGAGAATAGTATCAATAATACATGCATACTGCATGTATTGCTCAACAAGATGTTACAGGGAAAGATTTGGTTTGAAACATTTATAGCAGGCATGTATTTTATTGTTACTGGCTGAAAGCCAAGCAATATGTTTCTTGACAAAAAAAAAAAAAAAATACCTTGTAATAAGAGAACCTCCAAGGCATAATTATGCAATAAAGTTCTTATTGTGAAACCTGGAAGCTAGCCAAAGCTTGTCCAAATATAGTGAATGTCACAGCCAAATTTATTATCCTTTACTATTAAAGGGAGAAGGCAGGTTTTGTTTACAAAGCCTAATTCTTCCTTAATTACAGGCACTATAAAATAATTACTATCCATGGGATAACAGAGCAAAAGCAATGCACGTAGCAGAAAGAAACTGCAGGGATCTGGTATCACAGAACAATTCCTTTTTTTGCTTTCAAAAGCTTGAAACAGAGGAAACAGAGCAGGAGGCAAATGAAAGAATCTAAAAATTGCACCAAAAAGATGAACCTGCAAAGACACAAGTGTTCTAGTACTACAGCTGTCAAGGAGATGATAGTTTTCAGTTTCTGAGAATTGGCTTACTTGTTTCTTGGCATAAGAATTTTGGCCCAAAATGTTTAACACATAACTGTTTTGTACAAATAAAGTAGGTAAACATATTTTTACTGCACATGTTTTATGATTTCTGCAGTGGAACAATTCCTTTATTACACAAAAATACACATTTCACACTTTTAAAAAATATTTACATACTGGCCCTTAAAGTTTAGATAAATATGAGGGTATATTCCCGACCTTCTACTGAAAATACTGGTTGTGGCTTTAAAGCTCATTTACTACTTATTAGGGATGGGCTGAATGGACCCCTGTTCGGTTCGCACCAGAACTTTCCAACATCCCAAAAGGTCGGACCCGAACAATGAACCGCATTGAAGTCAATGGGACCATCAAAAATCAAAAGTGCCCATTTTGAAAGCTTATATGCAAGTGATTGGGCATACAACGGTTATAGGGTTTGTCTGGGTCCTGCCCTAGGGGACATGTATCAATGAAAAAAAAAGTTTGTAAAAAGCATAATTTTTAAAGGAGTAGTGATTTTAACAATGCTTAAAGTAAAAAAAAAATATTCCTTTAAATATTGTGCCTGGGGGGTCCCCTTAGTCTGCCTGTAAAAGGACACATCTCTGTGATGTGTAAAACACAGCCAGAGCAAAATGATATTTCCAAAAGAAAAATTGTCATTTAAAACCACTTGCTGCTGTAATGTATATTGCTGGTTCCCAGCAATTAGGGATGGGCCGAACACCCCCCGGTTCGGATCGCACCAGAACATGCGAACAGACAAAAAGTTCAGGGCGAACATCTGAACACCATTAAAGTCTATGGGACCCGAACATGAAAAATCAAAAGTGCTCATTTTAAAGGCTTATATGCAATGTTATTGCCCTAAAAAGTGTATGGGGACTCGGATCCTGCGCTAGGGGACATGTATTAATGAAAAAAAAAAAAGTATTTAAATCGATCGTTTTTTCAGGAGCAGTGATTTTAATAATGCTTAAAGTGAAAAAAAAAATGAAAAATTCCTTTAAATGTGCCTGGGGGTTGTCCTTAGTCTGTGAGTAAAAGGCTGCATGTCTGTGAGAGGTAGAACATAGCCAGAGCAAAATTACATTTCCATAGGAAAAATTGTCATTTAAAATCGCGACTGTAATGTATTGTCAGTTCCCGGCAATATACAAAAAATCGCTGGAAAAAAGTTTGTGGGGTCCCCCCCCAGTCCAAACCAGGCTCTTTGGGTCTGGTTTGAATATTAAAGGGAACCCCGCACCAAATTAAAAAAAAAAAACAGACACTTATCCAAGCATGCAGCGATGTTGATGGGGACAAGAGCCTCTTCCCCACAAGCCTGGCCGGTGCTTGTGGGGGTCTGCGTGTGGGGGGTTTATCAGAATCTGGAAGCCCCCTTTAATAAGGGGGCCCCCAGATCCCGGCCCCCCCATGTGAATAGGTTTGGGGGGAATTGTACCCCTACCCATTCACCAAAAAAGGAGTGTAATGTAAAAAAAAACAAGAGGCAGTTTTTGTAATTTTGTAAAATAGCTCTTTTCTTCTTTCTTCCTCCATCTTCTCCTGGCCCAGTCCTTCTTCTGGTCTTCTGCTTCTTCTTTTAGTCTTCTTGCTTCCTCTCTTCATCTTCTATCTTCATCTTCATCTTCTTCTTCACCGCCGCCGCTCTCCCCGCTGCTGCAATCCGGCCCCTGCACGTCTCCCAGAATGGGCGGTCTTCACAATGACAGTTCTTTTATAAGAAAGGGCGGAGCTACTCAGAGACATAACTGAGTAACCCGCCCCCTCTGACATCAAATGATGTCAGAAGGGGGCGGGTTCACTCAGTTACGTCGCTGTTGCCAGCAGGGGCCGGACTTTTGTATATATACCTATATATGAGATACATATCTCACGAAAGTGAGTACACCCCTCACAGTTTTGTAAATATTTTATTCTATCTTTTCATGAGACAACACTGAAGAAATGACACTTTGCTACAATGTAAAGTAGTGAGTGTACAGCTTGTATAACAGTGTAAATTTGCTGTCCCCTCAAAATAACTCAACACACAGCCATTAATATCTAAACCGCTGGCAATAAAAGTGAGTACACCCCTAAGTGAAAATGTCCAAATTGGCCCAAAGTGTCAATATTTTGTGTGACCACCATTATTTTCCAGCACTGCCTTAACCCTCTTGGGCATGGGGTTTACCAGAGCTTAACAGGTTGCCACTGGAGTCCTCTTCCACTCCTCTATGAGATATCATGTTGCTGGTGGATGTTAGAGACCTTGCGCTCCTCCACCTTTCGTTTGAGGATGCCCCACAGATGCTCAATAGGGTTTAGGTCTGGAGACATGCTTGGCCAGTCCACCACCTTTACCCTCAGCTTCCTTAGCATGGCAGTGGTTGTCTTGGAGGTGTGTTTGGGATTGTTATCATGTTGCGGCCCAGTCTCTAAAGGGAGGGGATCATGCTCTGCTTCAGTATGTTACAGTACATGTTGGCATTCATAGTTCCCTCAATGAACTGTAGCTCTCCAGTGCTGGCAGCATTCATGCAGCCCCAGACAATGACACTCCCACCACCATGCTTGACTGTAGGCAAGACACACTTGCCTTTGTACTCCTCACCTGGTTGCCACCACACCGGCTTGACACCATCTGAACCAAATAAGTTTATCTTGGTCTCATCAGACCACAGGACATGGTTCAAGTAATCCATGTCTTCAGCAAACAGTTTGTGGACTTTCTTGTGCATCATCTTTAGAAGAGGCTTCCTTCTGGGACGACAGCCATGCAGACCAATTTGATGCAGTGTGCGGCATATGGTCTGAGCATGGACAGGCTGACCCCCCACCACTTCAACCTCTGCAGCAATGCTGGCAGCACTCATATATCTATTTCCCAAAGACAACCTCTGGATATGATGCTGAGCATGTGCACTCAACTTCTTTGGTCAACCAAGGCGAGGCCTGTTCTGAGTAGAACTTGTCCTGTTAAACCGCTGTATGATCTTGGCCACTGTGCTGCAGCTCAGTTTCAGGGTCTTGGCAATCTTCTTATAGCCTAGGCCATCTTTATGTAGAGCAACAAATCTTTTTTTCAGATCCTCAGAGAGTTCTTTGCAATGAGGTGCCATGTTGAACTTCCAGTGACCAGTATGAGAGAGTGAGAGTGATAACACCAAATTGAACACACCTGCTCCCCATTCACACCTGAGACCTTGTAACACTAACGAGTCACATGACACCGGGGAGGGAAAATGGCTAATTGGGCCCAATTTGGACATTTTCACTTAGAGGTGTACTCACTTTTGTTGCCAGCGGTTTAGACATTAATGGCTGTGTGTTATTTTGAGGGGACAGCAAATTTACGCTGTTATACAAGCTGTACACTCAATACTAGAGTTGAGCGGACACCTGGATGTTCGGGTTCGGAGGGTTTGGCCGAACTTCGCAAAAAAGTCCGGGTTCGGTACTGAACTTGACCCCGGACCCTGAACCCCATTGAAGTTAATGGGGACCCAAACTTTTCGGCACAAAAATGGCTGTAAAAAAGTCCTGGCAAGTGCTAAAGGGCTGCAAAAGCAGTAGGCGATGATTTTAGAACAGTAATCTGTCCCTTACAGCAACAGCAGGAACTTGACCCTATAGGAGTAGGCGATGATTTTAGAACAATAATCTGTCCCTTACAGCAACAGCAGGAACCTGACCCTATAGAACTAGGAGATGATTTTAGATGCAGGATGAGATGTTATTATATCTGCAATCTGTCCCTTACAGCGCCAGCAGCATCCTCTCCCTACACTAGCCTGTGTAGGGAGACATGTGACATGCAGCACTATGTGACTCCAGCTTATACAGAGGCTGGGTCACATGATGCACTGGCCAATCACAGCCATGGCATTAGTAGGCATGGCTGTGATGGCTTCTAAGGGCAAACCAGTGAAACGCTTGTTGATTGGCTGCCCTGCAGCTATTTAACAGGCGTGATCAAATACCCAAACCCAAACTTTTTTTCAAATGTCCTGGTTCGGGTCCGGGCCACAGACACCCCAAAGTTCGGTACGGACCCGAAATTTACAGTTCGGGTTTGCTCAACTCAATACTTTGCATTGTAGCAAAGTGTAATTTCTTCAGTGTTGTCACATGAAAAGATAGAATAAAATATTTACAAAAATGTGAGGGGTGTACTCACTTTTGTGAGATACTGCCTCAGACGACGTCTAATAATGAAACGCGTAAGGCGTGGCCGCACACAACTACGTCACTTCCGGTTTTGAGTACACCGCTGCCTGGAGCGCAAATGAACTAAGAGGGAGGAAGGCAATCTTACCTTCCTCAAGCAGGTGTCAGCCTGCTTTTTCTATTGGAAAGTTTCTGATCCTTGTGTTTTACTTTGAAGTTTTTTATACCAAAATCCCTTTTCCGAATAAATACTTTTTTGGAGAAATACTACACTATCAAGGCAATCTGTTTTTCCACATATCACTTTGAAAAAACGTCTGGGTGATGGCTGGAGGAAGTTGGGAGTGAAATCTAGCTGCAACAACTGAAGCTGGGAATGGTCAAAGGAGGAACGCAACTCAACTGTGACTGGGAAAGAGGAGCTGTACCCCGGAGATTTCAAAGACCCCATTTACCACACGCGAGAGACCCCTGAGGGGTGTGGAGTATCTGGTAAGTGAGGGCACATCGGGGGTGAGCACGAGTGATTTTACATCCACTAGCCACACTGAATTTTGGAAGATCACCTATCAGCACGTTACCTCATAGACACTAAAGTTTTATATTGGAAAATATTTGCCTCATGCACATCTGATCTGTATATCCACTTTGTTGGCTCTTTATGGACCCATTATAGACAGCTGATATCAATAAGAGGTTCTGCTCCCTCTCTAAGACCACATTAGTACAAATAAGATTTGAACAGCTGTAAGAGTGTATATGTGACTGTATATCCACTTGGTATCCATCCGGGGAATTTTTACGGACTTTTTACGGAAATTACCTGTTTGGGCTTATCTGAAACCTCAACATTCTTTAAATACCACTGCATGTGATACTTCAATAATCTGTTTTATATGCGCGACTTTACATCCACTTTGCTGTTTTACCAATTACATCTTATTAATGCTCCTCACACATTTTTAATACGTTTCTAATACTTTTAATACTTTACACCTGGTAATAATCATTATTTTTAAAAACCCACCTTAAGCTTGATATCCACTTGACAGCATTTCACGTTTTGTTCACAGCATCTCAGCTTTTATACATATTTTTTCACAACCATTTATGTTTTATATGATATGGATTTTAAAGTAACCTTTATTAATTTTGCACCTCAAGCACTTTAAAGCACAAACTCACAGTATATCTAACATTTTATTAATATGTGCTGATGAATCAGTGAATAGGAATCAAGACTTAGGAGCAGAGAAAATTGATTGATAGTGTGCCACCCAAAAGGGGGATATCACCATCAGCGGGACGCTAAAGCAAACCCGTACACCCCAAAAAGAGCCAAGGCATGTGAAAAGACAAACAGTCTCAGCATGGACCGCAGATGTTTGTGTCAATAGAGATATAAAAAGTCTTTAGTTATATCATGAAAATATAAATGGTTTATGACACAAAATCAGTGACAACCGCGGGGTAATAATGAACACTAGGGGGAGAGAGTTATGGTATAACCATACCTTATTTACATGGCATACATGTGGTCCCTGGTAAGTTGCACATATGGAATGTGGCCAGAATTGATGTTGCCTGTGTTCCTGCAATATGTATGGAGCCCCCAGACAATGGGGGAGAAACAGAGGTTATAGGTATTGTGCCAATCCAAGTAGGAACGTATTCCATCTGACTTAACCGCTGCACCGTGTCTATAGTAAAGACCATGATGTTAGATAAAAAGAAATAAATCTCATATGAATGAAAAGTATGATGATTACCTGTCATTGTAAAGCAGAAAGTCGGAGTAGTTCCTATTACCTTTTGGGACAGCGTTGGGGGTGTACAGCTGACGTCTCCCGCATGCAGCCTGACAGTAGGCTGTGAAATGCAGTTTATAAGGGCTCCCTAATTATCAAGGGGGCATGGTTGGGTTGAGCTGAGGCCCCCTGAGCTGATAGCACACCATTCGGGGCCTCCCAGTGAACCGCCACTCATCTTCGATGGAGGGGGAGAGAGGGAAGAGAGGAACAACGCCCAAGAGATGACATCAGAAGCACCATCAAAATGGTCATGCAACGGTGCAACATGATGCGCCACTCGCCCCTCCGATGCACGGTTGGTCCCATGGCAACCAGAAAGAACTTCTGAAGTGCCGGACCAGAAAGCTTGCCAATACCGCCGCACAATAGCGGAGATGTTGGCCCCGTGCACCGGATGGGGAGTAACGGGCAAAAATCAGAGCATCGCATCAAAACGATCCCCCCAGGGGTTGTATGGGCACACTAAAGGATGAAATGGAAAAACAAATGTGGAGACAATTATACAGCGAGTATCTCCCTATATAATCAGACCAGGAAACAAAATAGAGATACAAGTTAGAATTAAAAAGGCACAAAATTGCAGATGGACCGAGGGAAAGCATGTTGGAAAAACTTGGATCCTAGGGCGTGCAATCAAACTACATAAATACAAGAGTCATGAGAACACCGAGTCAGCATGGTACAATATATCATGGTTGCTAATAATGAACCCCCCTACAAAACAGTAATAACAAAGTAGAAATAGATATACAAAGAATAAAGACATTAAATCAATGCTCACATATATACCTTACAGCCTAATCCTGTCAGTAGAGAAAAGGCGGAGAAGGATAATTCCAAAAGTGTAGTATTTAGGAAGGTATTTATAGGTCTGAGGTGTACTTTGGTCCACCTGAAATGAAAACATCCAAGAAAGGCTTGAATTAAATTGCTTCATTCAATCCTGGTGGAGAGGAGGCACTTAGTTTAAAAATCCACCGTTGCTCATGTTGCAATAATATTTTATTCCAATCTCCACCCCCAATACCGGGATGTACTCTATCAAGGATTAGGAATTTAATTTTAGGGAAAATGCCACCATGGATCTGTGTGACATGTCTGCCTGATTATATGGTGATAAATGTTGTGGTGTGAAATTTGTTTTATTGATGAATATGGGATGTTTAGAAATGTCCATATATTGGCAGTATCCACAACCACCACATTTGTAAGTGCCTAACCTTTTGCAGGGGTCCTTGGCGCCACCCTTAAATTCACTTGAGACCATTTTGTCTCTCAAAGATCTTGCTCTCCTAAAAGTAAATGCTGAACACTCTGGTAGTAATGGACCTATTGTGGGGTCCATAACAAGGACATGTCAATACTTTTGGACAATGTGCTTGAATCGTTCTTGATTTGAGAAATGGATGATAATTCTGAGTCGGTTCTTATTGACTTTAGGTTTTGAGGCCTTATATATCAGCTCCAGTCCAGACCTGTTTTAATTGTGGCTCTTTTAAAAGCCATTTTGAGGCATTTTTGCACATATCCCCATGCTAACAGTCTTTTTCTTATGGAATACAAAAAAAGCTGCGCCAACCCCTCTACTAATGTATCCACAATTTTCTGTAAACTATAGTATTGTGATCAACAATAAGCATAAGTCATGATAATAGAACCAAACATAAAACAAGAAATAGATTCTTAATACAATAATAAAGGTAGATACTGTATAGACAGTCTGATCAATCCATCTTGAGTGCAAAAATGTGCAAAAATATATATCATGTAGTGACCAAAAGTTCAAAAAGATATGTAACGTGACTAAAGTGCTTGGAAAGTGATAATAGTGCTCCAAAATGATCCACTGCGTTTGGTGACATCCCCCATATGTGGCCCCACTCACCAGAAATCGTGGACCCCTAGCTTTCCAGTCTAGAGGTCAGACAGGCTAGGTACTGGTGGTGGCAGGAACGTGACCCTTGGCAAGGATAGAGTTGATCGTCCAAACACGAATTGGCCTGTTACTTCTACTCCAATGTGTTTGAGGTGTCGTCTAAGGCTTCTTTCCTCTCCTCCACAACGTGGATGAGCTGCAGCTGAGGTGTCGCCTGAGGCTTCTCTCCTCTCCTCCTCACTGTGGCTGAGCTGCAGATCTCTTTACAGGGGTCAGCTCACCTCACAATCCTACCACTTCCGGTTCGCGGCCTGCGGCCACACCAAACCGGAAGTGGGAGGATTGTGAGGCGAGCTGACCCCTAAAGAGATCTTCAGCTCAGCCACGGTGAGGAGGAAAGGAGAGAAGCCTCAGGCGAGACCTCAGCTGCAGCTCAGCCGCAGTGAGGAGGAGAGGAGAGAAGCCTCAGGCGACACCTCAGCTCAGCCATGGTGAGGAGGAGAGGAGAGAAGCCTCAGGCGACACCTCAGCTGCAGCTCAGCCATGGTGAGGAGGGTACATTATCAGAGGGGTTGGCGCAGCTTTCTTTGTATTCCATATCTCACTCTAAGCCCCTAGGGGCTTATGAGCAGCAGCAGCCCCCCAAAGTGAATCTGTCACCTGTCCCTCGTGGTGGGGATTTTTTGGTTTATTATTTTTTTGGTTTATTATTTTTTGGTCCACTGATTCAAATTAACTTTAGTGCGGATTGGTTGTACACTTTTTCTTAGATTGTCTGCTTCTTTCTTGAAGGTGCCGTCATTGGTACAGTTCCATCTGATGTAGAGATACTGGCCACATGGTATAGATTTTATGAGATTTTGAGGGTGAAAACTGCTGGCATGTAGTATGCCATGTGCCAGCAGTAGGCTTCCTATACAGTACAGTACAATACTATTGTCTTTATGGATTTGTACATCCAAAAACATAATCTTGTCTTTATCACAAGACATCGTGAAAGCAAGATTGAATGTGTTGCTGTTGAGTCGTTGCATAAAGCTCAGCAGCATCTCATTTGAGCAGCTCCACACCATAAAGATGTCATCGATATAATGGAACCAGATGACTACATGGTCCAAAAATGGAGCAAAATCCTCAGAGATATTAATCATATGTTCCCACTCCCCCAGGTACAGATTGGCGTAGGATGGGGCACAGCATGTCCCTATTGCTACACCCTGCACCTGGAGGAAGTGGGAACTGTTGAAGACAAAGTAGTTGTGGCAGAGCACAAATTTCAAAGCATCAATGACGAAGTCATTGAACTTGCGCTCATACCGACATTTTTGAGAGAGAATTTGGTTAATACAAGCTAGTCCTTTATCATGTGGGATAGAGATATATTAGGCTTCCACATCAATGACAACCAAAAAGGTATCTTCTGGGATGTGTAGATCTTCAATGTTTTGTAACAAGTGGATTGTGTCTCTTATACAGCTAGGGATGTTGAGCACATGACAACATAGGTAGTGATTTTAAAAAAGCTTCCAATTTCACATCGTTATGTGTCATCAAGTACATCCATTAAGGGGACCAAAGGGTCCAGGAGATGTAAAATATAAACAACAAAGTAGATAAAGGAAAACGAAAATTAACAGAGGTGAATAACTTTGTTTAGATGTCAATAGGCTGCATGTAAAAAAAGGACAAGAGAGAAAACCATTAATACAAGATTTACTGATTCTTGAGTCAAAATTAAGCAAATCCAAATTTAAAGGGGAATCCCACTGAAGTCTAAGTGGGTGAATCTTGTTGCTAAATTCTGTCTAATGTAGGGCTAATCGGCAAGCTACTGTAAAAAAAAAAAAAAAATCTTTACATACTGTACGGGGGGAGGGTCTTTCTTTCACTAACATGCTTGGGGGTTGCCTTAAAGCTGTATGTGGTGTTATGGGACAATATCATTTTACAGACAGTCTCAGGAGAGCATACAATAGCAGAATATATGTGGCTTTGGATTTTTTTTTAAATTTACTATTTGTGTACTACCGTATATACTCGAGTATAAGCCGACCCGAATATAAGCCGAGGCACCTAATTTTACCACATAAAACTGGGGAAACTTATTGACTCGAGTATAAGCCTAGCGTGGGAAATTGCAGGGCCCATTACATTACACTGACAATCACCAACACATTACAGAGGCCATTACATTACACTGACAATCACCATTGCATTGCAGGGCACATTACATTACACTGACAATCACCAACACATTACAGGGGACATTACATTACATTAATCGTCATTACTGGTACATTGCAGGGGCCATTAAATTACACTACATTACACAACCACTAACAGTCACATTACATTACACGGGACGTTACGTTACCACTAACAGTCACATTACATTACCGGAGACATTACACAACCACTAACAGTCACAT
>BLSH010209529.1:949837-963913 GCA_018402905.1 Glandirana rugosa | reverse complement strand
CCGCCACCGTGTCGACGCAACCACCGGAGATGGAGGAGGAGGAGGAGATGGAAGTGGAACACGAAGGCGACTCGGGGGCCACAGTAAACCCTTACGGGAGTCGTCGCGGAGATGGTCACACGCGAACATCAGCGCGTAGAAGGAGAGTGCGAGGTCACTCCCCTAATTCCTGCCGTGCAACAGGAACACTGCCCCTAGGTCGTCCCACCGGTGGGTCATTAGTCTCCTTCAATGTTACACCCCGCTGCTGAGGGCATTCCCAAATGACACCGGGGGCTCAGCGGAAGCACAAGGTGAAGGTAGAGGAGGAGGAGGAGGTAGAGGCCACCAACGCAGCTGTGCCACCGCCAGAAGGCAGGGTTAGCATGGCTGAAATGTGGCAAAGCTTTGTCAGCAGGCCGCTAACAACAAACAGCACAACCAGCCGATAGACAAGGTCTTAGCAGGAGGCAGCATTTCAGCAACATGGTGCAAGAGTATGTGGGCACACGCCTACACGTACTGACTGATGGGTCGGCCCCATTCAACTTCTGGGTCTCCAAATTGGCCACATGGCCTGAGCTTGTCCTTTATGCCTTGGAGGTGCTGGCCTGCCCTGCAGCCAGTGTATTGTCGGAACGTGTGTTTAGCACGGCAGGGGGCGTTATCACAGACAAGCGGAGCCATTTGTCCACATCCAACGTGGACAAGCTAACCTTTATTAAAATGAATCAGGCATGGATCCCACAAGACTTGTCTGTACCTTGTGCAGAATAAACATTTAGACCAGACTCACACAGCCATTCATATACTTCTTTTTTTGAATAGGCCTCAATACAAAAAAAAAAAAATACCATGTTGGCTCCCTCCTCCTACTCCTCTACCACCGCCACTTCCACCTACACTGCCACGGTCACGGCCTAGTCAACCTCTAGGCTCCTACTCCACATCCACCCCCCTTCCCATTTTTTTATTTTGTTTCAATCTTTTCTTTATTATTATTGTTTTCACACATTATCTTTTTCCACATAACATATAATACAAAATTGTCATATCTGTTCACATCAGGGGGTAAATTAGTCTTAACCATCTTTATCAATTTCAAGGGATCACTCTACCAAATAGGGGTGCCTCTTATCCCTATATAGTTTCTGTTTCTTGCGTCATACCATTCCTGTACTCTTCTCCTAATTCTCCCTAATGTGTATATGACCTTCCACACACTCATTCATACCCTAAAAAAAAAAAAAAAAAAAAGGAGAGAAAAGGGGAAGGGAAAAGGGGGAGAGCAAAGATAACTTCCCTCTTCCTTCCTCCCGGGAGTCAACATTTACAAATACAGTGCGATATCTGCCGAGGTGCTGAATTTTTCCCATTGCCGCCATCTCTTTGGTACTGTATATACATTTTTTTCCTCTATTAAGATCGTTTTATCTATATTCTGTAACACGTTCATCTCGCATATCCATTCTTGTATGGAGAGGTTGTTTGTTTTACGCCAATTATGAGCTATTATGGTACGTGCTGCTGTTAACATATATCCCCATATATCTTCCTTTATCCTTTTTATCGAACCTGGAATAATTGACAAAATTGCCATCTTTATATTTAGTTGCATAGTTGTATCAGTAATATCCTGGTAGATATTGAGAATTTTCTGCCAGAAGTCTATAGCCAATGGACATTTGTACCAGATATGTGTCATGTTACCTTTCTCTTTCCCACATCTCCAGCATGTTTCTTGATTGTTTTTATTTATTTTATATAAGTCCGTTGGGCATCTGTACCATCTAGTTACTAGTTTATATCCTCTTTCTTGATGCTTTGCAGAGGCCGAGAGCTTATGAATTACTCTGAACGCTTTTTCCCATTCTTGGATTGGGATTTTCATCCCTAACTCCTTTTCCCATTTTTTAATGTATATTAATTCCGTAGTTGGACTATTAGAAATTAATAATTTATATATTTTTGAGAACCCATGTGCTGGTTTATACTCCTGTAATAATAATTTTTCGAATTTCATTGTAGGCCTGTCTATCATTTCTTTCTGTTGTATGTATTTAATAAATGTGTTTATTTGATTTTAATTTATTTTCCCTATCCCCATTTTTTGTAGGGCACTTGCCCTACCCTTACCCCCATTTTACTTCCTTTTGCAGCCCTCTAGGGCTTTCCAGGACTTTGTTACAGCCATTTTTGTGCCTAAAAGTTTGGGTCCCCATTGATTTCAATGGGGTTCGGGGTCCGTGCGATCGTTCGGGTTCCGTCCGGACATGAACCCGGACTTTGTCCCGAAGTTCGGACGGACCAACAGAACCCGAACTTCCAGAGGTTCGCTCAACTCTACTCACATGCCCTTTTTGTTGATACAGGGGTAATTAACATGTTATAAAAGATGGATATCAATTTCTGAGGGTCTGAGCATTTGACCATCTCCATAAGGGGATTGGGGGCCAAGTCTGGAATCTGTTGGGGGAACTGGGTTTGAATAGCATACCGCATCTGAAGAAATCTGAAGAACATTCGATTAGGAAGCGAGAATTCTTCCTTCAGCCTGTCATATGTTTTAAGGGTACCTGCCGAAAGTATGTGGGAAAGATAGAAAATACCCAGCCTGCTCCACTCCGATGCGTAAGGTATCTGCCTAAGCTCTGGAAGGTATTTGTTGTGCCATATAGGGGTGTATTCATTGCATTGGGCTACATCTAGTTTGTGGGAGGCTAAGTCCCAAATTCTCCTGTAGTGATGCACGAGTGTATTGTGTTTTCTCTCCCCCCCTCACCCGAACCAGTCGTTATTATGTATATTGGATCAGTAGTGCATTGGGCCCAGTGTGGGCACATGAGGGAAAGAAACCTGTGTCTATCTGATTTATCTAAATGAAATATATTGGACAGTTGGGATGCTATATAGTAAGAGCTAAAATCTGGTAAAGCCCCGCCCGCTAGGTCCGTTGGACGTAGGAGAATGTGCCAGGCCAATTTATGTCTGCCCTTCCCCGGCACGAATGGTTTTATCAGCACATCTATAATTCTAAAGTATTTTAACTGTATATAGACCGGTGAATGCCACAAAACATATAGAATCTTAGGCAGAAGAATCATTTTTATTAGGTTGATGTGCCCCATTACACCCAGGGGCAACCTAGCCCATGTTTGCACATTGTTTTTTATTAATGAGAAAAGCGGTTCCACATTATTATTAATGTAATCAGTCAGGGAATTTGTGATGTGCACACCCAAGTATTTTATGATACTGACCCACTGGAGAGGCAGCAGGGACTGGGCCCGAGTCTGGGGAGCAGAATCAAGGGGGAGGATCTGGGACTTCTCCCAGTTAATTCTGAGTCCAAAAAAGGCTCCAAACCTCTTAAACGTTTGGAGGGCTTCAGCTAGTGATGGACCTGAGTCTGCTAGGTACAAAAAAGTGTCATCAGCGTACAAACTAATCTTTTCCTCTAACTCTCCGATTCGTAACCCCCTTATACGTATGTTGCTCCTGATGGAGATAGCAAGTGGCTCCGTAGCAAGGGTGTATAATAATGGGGAAAGTGGGCATCCCTGACAGGTGCCCCTGGTGAGTTGAAAGGCATCCGATAGCCAACCATTGGCCACAACTCTAGCCGTTGGACTTTGATATAGAATTTGAATCAATTTAAGGAATCTGGGGCCAAAGCTAGCCAGGCATTTCCATAAATAGCACCATTCTACAGAGTCGAATGCCTTGGCTGTGTCCAAGGTCACCACGACTCTCTCCCCTACGTTGTCATGTTGGGCCTGTGTATTCATAAACAGCCTTCTAAGATTGAAGGAGGTGTTTCTGCCAGGCATGAATCCAGCCTGATCCTCATGGATCAAGTCTGTGATAACCTGGTTTAGCCGGAGCGCCAGGGTCTTAGCCAGAATCTTTATGTCAACCTGCAATAGAGAGATCGGTCTATATGATTCTGTAAGGTGTGGGTCTTTGCCAGGCTTGGGATTAGAATTATGGTAGCCTCCCGCATGGTTGGTGATAATGTAGAGTTTTCAAACATGTAGTTATACAGGGCCAGTAGACTTGGTAGGAGTATTTCACTGTAATGGGCATAGAACTCTATGGGTAAACCATCGGAGCCTGGTGCCTTGGATCTAGCAAAACTGGAGATTGCTTTCGCTATTTCGTCGTGGTTTTGGGATAGCTGTGGGATAAGCAGGTCATCTAAAAAGTGGTCTATATGGTCTGTGTCATCTGGTAATGTGGTAGTGTATAATGATAGATAGTAATCGTGGAAAGCTGCCGCTACCTCAATTGGGTCAGTGCTGTGTGTACCTGAGGGAGCTTGCAAGGATATCACTACTGGGGGTCTGTCCTCATTATGGGCCATATATGCTAGTAGCCTGCCAGCTTTTTCCCCATGTTCAAAAGTTTTCTGTTTGGAAAAAAAAAGTTTTCTATTTGCTTTTTCGTAGTGTAGCTGATCTACTGTTCTGGCCTGCAATTTAAGACGGGAGGTATTGGTTGGGGAGGGGTCCATTTCAAATTGATGTTCCACCTCAGTCAGTTTAGCCAGCTCTCCCTCCAAACGTTCTGAGGATTGATTTTTAATCCTATTGATATGTGTCGCAAGGGTAGCTTTAGCGTGTAATTTAAATGACTCCCATACATTAATAACAGACGAGGACTGCTCGTTAGTCACAAAAAATTGGTTCCAGATGGTTTCAATCCCGTCTGCTTCTGAAAAAAGTGAGATCCAGAATGGATTTAAACGCCATCTCTTGAGGGGTTTAGGTGTTTGAAAAACTAACCTAACCCAATAAGGGCTATGGTCTGAAAGCAGCCTCGGACAAAAGGCAGCCTCTTGTAATTTGGGTAACAGTGCCTGAGAAAGTAAAATAAAATCGATGCGAGACATCATGTTGTGTGACGAGGAGAAGCAAGAGTATGCCTTGATGTGGGGATGAAGAGCTCGCCATGTGTCAGCCAGGTGGAACTGGGAAATCAGTCTGGCAAATCTGGTCTGGCCACTAGAGTTACGGGCCCGGCTGGGCTGTTGTAGCCTGTCCAAGCACGCATCCAGCACAGAATTAAAATCTCCCAGCCAAACAGCACGGTACATTGGGTATTTGGCCATTGTAATCCCTTTGCGACCACCCCACTAGAGAACGGGGGTGGAACATAGTAGGCCATAAGTAGTAGCATCTCCCCATGAATTTTAGCCTGAAAAAACACATACCTCCCCTGAGGGTCCGTGGTGAGATTATATAACTCAAACTGTACATGTTTGGCTATGAGTATGGACACCCCCCCGGCATGTGATGAATAACATGAATGGTAAGCCCATCCAATCAACGGGAATCTTAGGGCCAAGTGTAGGTTTCCATCCAAGTGTGTTTCAGTTAGGACAGCAACTCCCACTCCCTGTTTTTTAAGAAAGGAAAGGACCACCATCCTTTTAACTTTGTCTCGCATTACCCTGACATTCCATGTCATGAATTTAACAGAAGACATGGTTTGTTCTAAAAATATATTTAAGTGCGAGCACAATACTGAATTTTGCCGCCAGGGGGAGTCCACAACCCATGTAGCTGCAGCTTCTTCCTGCTATAAACAGAGTGGTAATAACTGGTAGAGCTGATGATAGCATAAGAACTTAAGACATTGTAAAATAAGCAAGATAACCATATGGTAAGGACAACATTAGAACACTGTGCATGAACTTGAATATCCCCCCCCCCCCCAACCCGGCACAAACCCCAACATGTGCGGGTATGACAACTGAACTTCAACTCAAAATGCACGTTTGGAGACGCATTCTCCATTGCCGGGCGTAACCGTCCCAAAGAGAAGCTCAAATGTGGTACCCGTAACACTATATCATAGCATGTTGTTATACAGGAGACACTGGTGTGTATACACCGCAGAGTGCATATTGTGAAGGGGTCCCAACTGAACTTCAGGGCAAGGTACTTGTAGTTCTTGTTCTCTCTGGGAGTGCACTAGGGGCGGATCTTCACTGCACGTGTTTGACATATGATAGGACTGCTATCACTCCGATTCAATTCTCAATCGATTAGGATTAACAAAGTATGTTAACGACATTAAAGTATGTATGGGTACATTATGCGACCTCTGTCAGGTGCCCTGTAAGGGACCACAAAGAAGGTTCTCAATGAACAATGCAGCAGAGGGGCCAAAGGATTGAAAGCATAGAAGACTCCCCATCTCCCTCAATGCATCCTCATGGACAGTCCGTGCGGGGAGTACTTTTTAATGCATGTAAGTGTACAGTAGCAGACACGGGGGACAACTGTATCCATAGCAAAAGAAGGGGAGTAAATAGTAGGTATAATCGAGGGGTCCCCCGTTCATTCAAGCAACATAGTACCTCTATGTCAGCAGGACTCCACCGCCATCACAGGAACGAGAGTCTCCAGTGCTGTGTCAGGGGGATAATGATGTAGGCCATGACCCCGCTTAGTCCTGTCCTCTCCTGCCAGCAGCTCTGCCCTCCAGCCAAGATATGATATCTTCCGGCTTTTCAAAGAAAATGGCACGATCCTCATCTTCAACACGCAACCGTGCAGGAAACAGCATGGAATATTTAATACTCTTGAGTCTCAGTAGACGTTTGGCTTCTGCAAAGTGTTAACGCCGTTTTTGCACCTCTGTGGAGAAGTCAGGGAAGATAGCTACCTTTGCATTAGCAAGCGTTATATTGCCTTTAGTGTGTGCCATGCGGAGTGCAGTGTCACGATCTTTGTAATTTAACATCTTGGCTATAAACGTGCGTGGAGGAGCCCCTAGTGGTGGTGGTCTCGCCACTGCAAAGGTTGGAGAAAAGGCTTCTCTGCCGTAGGTGGTAGCTAATAACTGTTCCAGGAATGTGGTGGGATCCTTCCCCTCAGTTCCCTCTGGCATTCCGATGAAACGTAGGTTGCATCTGCGCAACTTGTTCTCCATGTTGTCCTGTTTGGCCATTAGCAGATCAATTTTTTTCTGCATTCTGCCTGTGGCATTCTGGAGAGGAGGTATAGCATCCTCTGCATCACTTAATCTCACCTCATATGTGGCAACTCTTTCCTTTAGATTGTGAAAGTCTTGCCTGATGAGAGAGATATCCACCTTCACCTCCTCAAGCCTAGCTGTAAGGTTGGTCTGAAGAGAATTGATGGCCTCAAGGACTCTGTCTGTATCTGCTCCCGCCGGCTCTTTCCCCACGAGGGCCTCGGCGCCATCTTTCCCAGTGCCCTCATTCTCCTGCCTTCGGAATTTGTCAAGCTTAGCCGCTGTTTCGGGCTTGATCTTCGGCGGTGCCATGGTGTCCCTGGAAAGGCTGCACCCGGAGAGGTCTGTCAGTGTGTTAGCTGCCGGTATTAGGTCACAGGATCGGTTATTGCAGGAGTAATGGACGGAGCTCCTCTCCCGCACGTCCTACTCCATGCCGCGTCAGGCCACGCCCCCTCTATTGCTTTTTTTAAAATCAACCCCTAGTGAGTTAGTGAGAGATACTGTATGTCCCAAGAAGACATTTTCTTTATCTGTGGACAAGCACTTTCTTTATTAATTATGCCATTCAGTTAATAGGTAATGTGAACCTGATCTCCAAAGATAAATTCTAGTTCAGTGAAGTATTTTCTAGTTGTGATTCTACATATGCTTTTACACTATGAAAATCAAGAGGTTGAACATTGTTACTCTAACCAACAAATATCTACAAATAAATGTCTAGGAATACCTTTTTTATCATTTTCTTCCAAAAAAACTCTACAATTCTAAATGTTATTGCTACATAATTACTGTAACTGGTGCAGCTTTTTAATCATGTTTACTGCTTTCTTAATTGATTACAAATACAGTTTTGATCTTATCGCAGTATAATTTCTCCCAAGCAGTCTGCCTCTTCCTCCGTAACTGTGTGGTCATTTTAGCAAAATTAATTTGCATAATTATATGCTGATTTCCATTTCTTGCTGAAGCTTCTATTACTCTTTATTTAGTAATCATATTAACAGTAGCAATAATAGTAATATACAAATATTTTATGGATTAAGATATTTGAAGATTTAATCATACATTAATGACAGCAGTAAAATAAGCCAGCATGAAAAATGATTAATGACAGAATGATTTATTGAAAGATCTGTGTTTTTTCTCATTTATTTAAAAAAGAATGCAGAATTAGCATCCAATCAAAAAGCCTCTACTTTTTGCTAAGAGTATTCATAGAGTATAGCATAGTATTAGCTATTAAATAATACAGAATGTTTGCAGTTTAAATTATTTTTTTGGCATTTAACTTATATGACAATTAAATAGGTAAAAACAAAAAATAATTGTATTTAATATTTCTCAATTAAAAACAATGACATAGAATATACATGGCCTGAGCGTCTAATAGTACACCAGATACACAAAAAAATTGACTGCACTCAACCACGGATCAAAATTTGACAATGTTTATTGTGCACAGCCGACACCAAGGCACCAGGACATACAGCGAGGTTGACGCGTTTCACACTGTTCTTAGTGCCTCCTCAAAACTGTATTTACCATTCCTTAAAAAGGGGTGACACCCCCCAAACATGTGTGCGGTAATGGGATCAGTGAGCCAAAACATCCTGACAAGCAATTAACTAGCACATGCGTGCGTGGGTGACCTCTCACACCACCGTATCACAAAACATTGCAAGAAAATGCCAAACAAGAATCATATAAAAGCAATGTTCAATCAGTGATGACAAAAGGACACCCACTTGGTTTTTCAAGCATGTGCACCCTATGCGGGGTGTCCTTTTGTCATCACTGATTGAACATTGCTATTTATTTTATATCTGGTATACCTTTTACATGATTCTTGTTTGGGATTTTCTTGCAATGTTTTGTGATGCAGTGGTGTGAGAATGAAGCATCGAGCTTTATTCAGTTTTCAACATTTCTAATGTATAAAGCCTGAAGAAGGTATAAAACTCTTACCTAAAGCCTGCATTCTTTTACATTTTAGTTAGTCAGTAAATGGTATAATTTAAACCCCAAACTTCTTGCTAATAGTATACTACTCTGAATGGTTGCCATTAGGGACAAACTGCTGGTTGGGTCTGAACCTAGGTTTCTACAGAATTTAGCTTGTTCAGAGTTTTCCCAAATAGCCAAATTAAAGTGCGGTTCCCCCCCAATATTCATACCAGACCATTTAGGGCTGGCATGGATTTTAATAGGCCATCCTACTCATTTTTTTTAAAGTGTAAGGCACCCCACACCATACCCTTATCCAAGCCTGTAGCAAGGCTGGCCAGGAAAAGGTGAGATTGATCATGCATACTATACCAGGTCCCATGCCCTCAGAGGATTACCTTGTCAGGCAAAGTCCCACAACCCTTGCCTGGTAGTTGAGGGTGGGTGGGGGGCTTATTTGAATCTGGAAGCTCCTTCAACAATAAGGGAGTCCCCAAACACTGACCACCTTATGTGAATGATTAGGTACCCCTATATTGTGCAAGGTCCTACCCAAATACGATTTGAGTGGGTTGTTTAGGTAAACCCTCACATTATATGGTTTGGGTAAACCTAAAGAAGCTTGCACAGTGATTGTACAATCACAGGGTAAAGTGTATGGCTAGCTTTACCCACCTTCCAACTGTAAATTCTCTACTACATTTTCCATATAAACAAAAATGATAGAAAAATGTAAACAGGCTGCTAGATGTTTGCAGCTAAAGGCACACCTTTGATCCATTTGCACCAGGTGCATTATTACATCACTATGGTGAGGTTTGATGATGTCATTATAGAGTGCCACACATTTGCTAATCAATAATTTTTACATGTTGATTCTGAGGATAGGGCTATTCCTACCTATCTTCAGCAGCTTCCAATAGGGTCACATCCCTTCTGCTTCTATATACCCTGAAGTGAACAGCACGGAGATGCAGAATATGCAGTGTTTCCTATATAGTATATTGGAATTACTTAGCAAGTATGTTTGCTTTCTAGAGGGGCTGGGCTTTGTTGCATTGGGTGGGGTTTTATGCTAGGCATAATCAAGCTTCAATAAAACTAATATTCCAGGTAATATACAAAGGGAACTTCTCCAGATTGCTAAATCTTTTAGAGTAAGCAAGCTCTGTGGCATCTTCATCTTTTTTTCACTACTTCGTAATTCACCAAGTGTCTGGACCCCTGCAGGGTTCTCTCAAATCAGTGATTCACTACACAGAAAGGAAGCAGCTTTTGTTCCCTTCTCCCTTTAAAAGAGAAGTATGGGCAATGCTTTTTTGGTCATACTTTTCTTCTGAGTCACACTTTGTTTTGCTCCCTTGTGACCCAGAATCAGTTGAAAATGGGCATAAGCCTGCTGTCATCTGCCATCGCAGAGCTGCTCAAGGCTCAGAAAGGATCCTGACAATATTGTCAGGATCCACCAAGATGCCTGATAAGCAGCTGGTTCAGCCTTTCAGTGCACAGCTCTGTCCACCTACTTTCCAGTCCGCGTACGTCTGAGCACTGGAGGGGCAGAGAGTGGAGAGCAGTGACTGACAGTCAGCTCCAAGCAGTCCAAGTGCAGAGCAATCAGCAGTAATGTGATCGCTCCGTTCTCGGACTTGAAGGGAACAGATGAAGCATCAGACCGATGCTGCAGCATGAAGGTGAGTATGCATGTTTGTTTTTTTTTATTTAATTTCTCTTTTCATTTCTCATACTTTGTTGATGCAGATTGCAATAGGCACAGAGGGGCCATCCTAGTTGCATTGTCTGTTCTGACATATCTCACTATATTAGACACAAATTGCCTACAAGTATATCCTCCTTTGTAAAGTGACAAGCAGGTGCACATATTTGATCAATTGTGTATCCCCCTGGTTTGTTGCAGAAGAATGAAGCTGACCCTCTTGGACATCCACTAGGTCTTATGTTCTTACCTGGCTCGCCCAGGATACCTTGTGAATGACCCAGCTCTGAAAGTGTGAAAAGAAAAAATGCAAACCAAGGAGCATGTGCCATAGAAAACAAGTCCACAATGACAGCTTCCATATTTCTACCTTTCTAGTTATGTATAATGTTTCTACAGTGTGCAACACATCCTTAGTCACCATTTTTCTTCCTCCAAACACGGCGAGCCGAGGTAATGCCAAAAAGCTCAATTTTGGTCTCATCTGACCACAGCACTTTTTCCCAATGCTTCTCTGAATCATTTAGATCTTCATTGGTATAACTGTACATGTACCCTCTTGAGGAGGGGGACTCGCTATGTTTGGAGAAAGAAAAATGTTGACTATGACCCTAAGAACACCATCCCTATGGTCAAGCATGATGGTGGAAACATTAGGCTTTGGGGCTGTTTCTCTGCTAAAGGTACAGACCAACTTTTCCACAGTGAGGGGCCAATGGACAGGGCCATGTATAGTAAAATCTTGGATGAGAACCTTCTTCCCTCAGCCTGAACACAGAGGATGGGTCATGGATGGGTCTTTCAGCATGACAATGACCCAAAACATACAGCCAAGGCAACAAAGGAGTGGCTCAAGAAGAAGCATATTATGGTCATGGAGTGGCCTAGTCAGTATCCAATCCTTAATTCTATAGAAAATCTATGGAGGTAGCTGAAACTTTGAGTTGCCAAGAGACAGCCAAGAAACCTTAAGGGTTTAGAGAAGTTCTGTAAAGAAGAGTGGACTAAAATCCCTCCTGAGATGTGTGCAAACCTGGTCACCACAAGAAATGTCTTACCTCTGTGCTTGTCAACAAGGGTTTGTCCACCAAGTACTAAGTCATGTTTTGCTTACAGATCAAATACTTATTTTACTCACTGAACTGCAACTCAATTTATAACATTTGTATTATGTTTTTCCTGGATTTGTGGTTGATATTCTGTCTCTATCATTTAAAATACATCTATTCTAAAAATGATAGACCCTTAATTTCTTTGTAAGTGGGCAAAGGGAATCAAACAATTATTTCCCCACTATAACTGGGGTCTCAACTGCCCCATCTAATACTAGGGCTGCAGTGTCAGTTGCACCTCACAAGGTCACACGGTAATGCTGGGAAATCTCGTGTTCAGTTTTTGAACAATTATTTACAAAAATCCAAAATCCTTGTTTAGAATAATTAATTTTACATCAACAGAAAGACTATCATATGAAACACCAATATTTCATCAGTCACAATATTTCCAATAAGAACATTTAATTTCTGTGAAATAATTTTTCTCTTTTTACAAATGGTCATCATTGAATATAATTTCCAGAAATAGAAAGGTTAAGGGAGGTATTCTAATCAGGAACTTTCCTTTGAAGTATACTCAGATGTTGAAAAAAAATAAACCTGGAAGAAGCAACAAAATGCATGTTAAAACGGTGATTAGCCAGACCAGCTAATGAATGCACTCTAATGCTTTCACAGTTAATCAGATGGATGAATAGATGTTATTGGTACATACCGTGTCTGCATTTCATTAAAACGAATAAATACAGTTTTAATGCAAAGAAATGATCCTACCTACATAACCACAATAGAAATATGCCAGCAAATGAATTTATTTTCTCAAGATAGGATTAGGACATTGTAACATAAATGTTTGGCACCATTGTAAGTCTGAGTGTGTATTGTGACAAAAGAATGGAGGAATTCAAGGTACAGACGGCTTGGCGTTTATTATCTACATTATTTTCTAAGATAAGGGATGCAGTGATCTGCTGTTTTCTGACCTTGGAATCCTGTTTCAATGTGGCTTGTGTCCTCATTTACAGCTCCTGTGCGTTTCAATTTCCAACAAATAAGCTAACCTATGATGGTGATTTCACATTAAGTATTTACAGCTATTAATTTGACAGGGAATAAAAAGAAAAGCCAAATTAGGACGCTAAATGCCTCTTTTAGCTTCTGTTAGGTGATCTCTACTGATTATAAATATTTAAATGATATATTGCTAAGTATAATAACATCTTGTAAACAAAAGGATACTCAGATCCATGGGGTCATTTGGGAATAATCACCCATATCCAAAATACATGGTTGGGGACCATTTAGTCCAAAACAAAATTTTCCCAGGCTGTGCATTTTTATTAAAGTGTCTGCACAGCCAAAGCTTTTTGATTTTTGTTTCGAAAGGAAAGGATATAAAATACTGCCAGGATTTTGCACTGTCTGTGTACCATCAGGGAAATTTCCCTTCGCTTCCTGTCCTAGAGATGCAACAGGAAGTAAAAGAAAATCTCCCAAAGTGAGGGGAGTTCATCTCTTACGCAAACAACGCCACCATGATAGTTAGAGAGGTGAATATCCTCAATAGTGACACAGATAACAATAAATACCTGACAGAGGATTTAATCAATCCTCTACTTTTTCCAAAACTAAAAAAAGTTTTGCCTAGACCTAGAGAGACACTTTAAATAGTTTTCTCGCAATTTTGAAGGGTAGGGTATTTTGTGATTAACCATGATTGTGATTCATTCTGTGCTACTTTAACTGACAATTGCAATGCTGTTCCCAAACAAAATGTATATATATATATTTTTTTTACACAATTAGAGCTTTCTTTTGGTGGTATTTGATAGAGTTGAGCGGACACCTGGATGTTCGGGTTCGGCGGGTTCGGCCGAACTTCGCGAAAACGTTCGGGTTCGGTACCGAACGTTACCGGAACTTGACCCCGGACCCCGAACTCCATTGAAGTCAATGGGGACCCGAACTTTTCGGCACAAAAATGGCTGTAAAAAAGTCCTGGAAAGTGCTAGAGGGCTGCAAAAGGAAGAAAAATGGGAGATGTTATTAGATCTGCAATCTGTCCCTCAAAGCAGTAGTAATCTCTACCTAGTCCAGTATCAGATTGTTCTGTAATCAGATCATTCTGTAATGCAGGATGAGAGATCGTTCTGTAATCAGATCGTTCTGTAATGCAGGATGAGAGATCGTTCTGTAATCAGATTGTTCTGTAATGCAGGATGAGATGTTATAGATCTGCAATCTGTCCCTCACAATCCTGTCTAACGTCTAGATATTGTAGAGTAGGACGTAATGTCTTGTTAGACTAATGTCTTGCTAGAGAGTAGGACGTAATGTCTTGCTAGACTAATGTCTTGCTAGAGAGTAGGACGTAATGTCTTACTAGACTAATGTCTT
>BLSH010209529.1:915865-939805 GCA_018402905.1 Glandirana rugosa | reverse complement strand
CGACGGAAGTCCCTTCTTATAGTATGGAGGTTGATTAGAATATGGGGAAGGTAGTCGAGTAAGGGGTGTCAATGTTGGAAAACATAGTGGACGGGGTGGGATAAGCTAACATTCGAGAAGGGTATACTGGGATACCTTCGTTCTCTTACCCCCCTGTGTGTCTCACTATTTAGACTGTCCCCAACATTGGGAAGAATTTAGGTTTTGTTTGTGTTTGTAAAACCGAAATCGATACGGAACTGAGGATTTTAAATGGACTTAGTTAATATCACAATACCGTGTTGCATGACTGAGCAATTGTCATTCAAAGTGTGATAGCGCTGAAAGCTGAAAAATGGCCTGGACAGGAAGGGGGTTTTCGTGCCAGGTACCGATGTGGTTAATAACACTATAATTGATTCAGGTAAATTTTAGGAGTCAAGGCATAGCTAAAGCCAAAATGTTTGTGTTTGTTTTGGATTTAAGAAGGGTTACAACCCCTGTCAGATTTATCACTCTGTGTGTCCCCCCATTCTCTTGCTTCCATAGGGTCATATGGGAAGAGCTTACAATCGAATAGGGTGGGGCAGGTGATACAAAAGGTTGTAACTGTGGGGAATGAGCTGATGGAAGGGGTATAAGATTAGTTGGAGGTATGATATTCTTCCCTGAAGGCAGCTAGAGTAGGAGATCGCCGGACAGGTTGAGGTAGAGTGTTCTAGAGGATGGGAGAGGCTCTACAGAAATGGAGACAAGCATGGGAGTAGGAGACAAGGGGGCTTCAGAGTAGGAGGTCTTGAGAGGAGCGAGGGAATGGTTTGGGTGATATTTGGAGACAAGATTGGTGATGTAGCTCGGGGCAGAGTTGTCAATGGCTTTGTATGTTGTGGTTAATATTTTGGATTAAGCTTGCGCATGTTCCACCATAGGAATCTATGGTGGCACACAGAGAAGAGGAGGAGCCAAGAAAGGGGAGGATCGGGCCACTCTATGCAAAACTGTTACACAGAGCAGGTGAGTGTAACATTTTTTTTAAGAACCTTTAGAATCATTTTAATGTAGCTTTTGGATTGGGGAATTATATTGTGTTACTGCTCACAAGGCAGGCAGTGGATTTCTATCTCAAATGGAAATGTTAACCAAAACATTGCTGTTAAATTATCCTTGAGCTTTTCACTGTCTTGTTCTTGTTGGTACATTTTTGTGATGTATGACAGAAAAATTATGTTAGAAGGATTATCAAGCTCTCTAATGGACCAACAATGATGTAAGAAGACAAAAAAGAAAGTCTATCAGATGAAACCGTTTCAGATGAACTATAACATATTCATCACTTATTTCTACCTTTATAAACCTTGAGGTTTAGTTAAATGGTGATAAATATACTCATAGATCCTTGTAATCCACTAGTGGAAGTTACATTAGGGCAATGAGGCATATATAGTAGACAAATTGATGTTAACCGTTCAACAAATGAGTCTTCACATTCAGATATTTTGTTCTTTATTATATTTGATTTTCCTTTGTCATAACTAAAAGAAGTATGTTCCAGCAATTTCATTCTTTGAGGAACGCAAGCTCATCTCTTCAATCTTCATGTAAAATACCAATGTATTTAATATACAGAATGTATCGGTGCATTTTATTGCTGGCTAGATGGTAAAACATGGTTTCCTAAATGAATATGACCCAAAGGACATTCTTTGTTCCATATCATTCTGGTCAGTGCAAATACAGCTTTGAAGTTGTTTAAATGAAAATGATTTGCTGGGGCACACATTTTAGACAGTAAGATGTAGAAATCTTGTCATATTTATATAAAATATCTGCATAAAGTAAAAAACAATAATTCAAGAAATTGCCTTTTGCTTCATAAGGTAATGTATTTCAAGCTTAAAGTAAACTTTAACTGTCCACCAAACTGCCTAAATTAACATTAAGTTAACATTAGGTACACCATTAAATGTACCTTAGGGTACCTTACTGTGCCTGTAAATTCCTGTTCTTGTCTACCAAGCAGTTTTATTGAACACGAATATCCCCCTGGATCTAGGGCCAGGATAATATAATATCTTGACCACCCCTCCCTACTTTTATCATCTGCACAGTTAGGCAGTCGTCAAATGATGGAGCCACTTTTACAAATAAAGGTTGCTATACTAATTACGAGTTATAGAGTTTACATATGTAAATAGAGAATGATGGTTGATAAAGAAGAACAGGGAGGGGAAAATGGCTGCATATCGTAAGGCACACACCCTATGTCCATGGACCCATATACATATGCAGAAGCCCTCTTGTTTTTACTTGGGCATTTTCTCTCCATTGAAAACAGATAAGACCACCCATCTCCAAACGCAGCTTGCTGGCAATCAGGCTGTCCATCCACTAGAGGCCAAATAGTCTACAGTTAGGTTGATCAATAAGAGCACTAGTATAGGCATTGGCACAGTATATTTTACAAGAAAAATGTAGCTTAAATAATTTCTAGAAGCAGTTGGAATGTATTTATAATTGAAAGTAATTACTGGGCTGTCCATATTGATCAACTCTAAGAACAGGTGTTTGCAGGTACTATAAAATGTCTGTGATTTACCAGTAATGTTAGTTTATGCAAGTAGGAGGGCATGTTAAGTTCACTTACCTGAGGGAAAGGTTGGTAGGACTGTGATTGCTTAGTTCCAATCCTAACACCTGTAAAAAACCTCACCATAATAGCTGGGAATTCAAAGACACAGTGTGCTGCAATGCACTAACATGGGCATGATACATTTCCATGCATTACTACAGAGCTGCAGTGTGCATGGGCTCTTAATTCTCATATTAGTCATTCTGGCACCTCAATTTTTTGTTACTAAGAACATGTGTTCCTGTTTGTAATGTTTATTGTAGACTGAAATTAGGTAAGATACAGTTTCATAATTGAACTGTATAATGACTAAGAAGGGAATTTATGAACTTCAGAATCATATACCCTCTGTTATACGATACTGGAGCAGATACTGGACCACTGCCACCAACCCCCTCCACCCTCTCCCCAATGAATGGAGAGCTGTTGTAGTGATTTTATAGATAAAAGGGGGCTATATGGTGCAATGAGAGGTGTGTATACTGATGATATATTTAGTTCAACAAACACGCCATAAGTTTAATTGAAACGTCAGGAGTGGCTTCTTGCTGACCTCAAATACTTGATGCAGCACCATCTTAGAGACTGAAGTCACTGAAATGATCAACTCACATGGTACATAAGAAATGTGACTTTCTTGTATCACCACAGTCAGCAGCTGGTTCTGGCATGTGGAGCATAGATTCTCTTCTGTAAAACTTGGAGTTTTGCTGTCTACCAGTAGGGCCAAAAACTGTCTGTGATGGAGGAAGCAGAAACCAAAAAAAAAAATAAAAATGGCCGCCAGACTCTTTTGGGTTGCAGAACAGACTTGAAGTGATGTCAGGGGGATGGGGCTGCATATTTTGAGGCCACCCAAGCCACGTTCACAAACTATGAGGTTCTTCTTTCAATTTACAATTTAGGAGTGGCTAAGTGCTACAAGGGGAGGGTAAGAGACCCATTTTTGGCCAAAAACAAATTTAGGTTGATATTTTTGGTTTAAAGAAAACCTATCACAGAATATATATGAGGGCTTTCATTTCCAAGCTTCTACTGAAAATGCTAGTTGCCTTTCTGATTCATTGACCTGGAAGAAATATGCAGATCAAAAGGGTCAGAAGTTGGAATTTTTTTCACATAAAGGTTCCAGGTCAGGTCCTCAAAGTGTTGAATCAAAAACGTCAGCCTTACAGCCAGAAAGCTAGCATTTCTGGAAGAAGAGGTCAGTAATGGCAACTTCGGTGATTAGAATGAGTTGAAAGATATCAAATGTATGGCATGTTCATTATCTTTGTATCTCAATTCTTCTACTTTGTTACGTTTTCCTTTGCTGTCAACTCTATTTTTGCATTTATTTAAAAAAAATAACTGTCAACCAAACACATTCTAAACATGTGTTCTTTGTTTCCAACATTATTCTATTCTAATACCATATTTTTCATGGTTTTAGCTATCTTCTTTTCTCCTTTTGTTCCTTTCTTTTGACCAGTTCTTTCCTCATTCCCTACTGACCTTCTTACATGACCTCCTCAGCTTCTCAATTTTCCTCTTCTATTTTCTCTCTTACATTCTAAAAAAAGTAAAAAAAAAAACAAAAAAAAAAACTGTCTTTGTTCACTAGGAAAGATAAATTATATAATGTACAGTAAGTTGCAATTTGTCCCTTAATAATACAACAAAAGAATTTCTGAATGTACAATATTACTGTGCAAACTACGACCCATGCTATCCGTTTCTAATTGAGATACTGCTGCTGTAGTGTATAAAAATATAATGTATTATTAAAATATGAAAAAAATGATGCATTTTATTTGTGTTGCATGCTATACTGGCAAATAAAGCAACAATTGTGTTTTTCCTTTTTTTTTTTTTAATGATCGTTTTACCATCTTACAATCAAAGTTTGTTTTCAACATACTAAATAGGTTAATAAGACAAAACACACGATTCATTTACACAGAAGGGAAATTTATTTCAAAATTTTATTAATTTAGTGATGATTTACATGTGCAGGATTAAAGCAGCACCTGTTCCAAAACCTAAAAGGCCTTGATACTAATGAGCCAACAGAGAAAGACATAATTATTAATATGAGCACCACTTCTTAATTATTAACTGCCAGTGCAATTTTTCTTTTATTGGCAGCACCAGAACTTTGGTGAAGAATAATTCCAAAAAAAAAATGACTGCACGTAATTAAAAAAGAAAAAGCTTTTATTAATATATATTTTAACTAATATTGGTCTATTCTAACTAAACTAATAATAAAAATATAAACAAAGGAGAAGAAAAATATTTACATTATTATTATTGTTGTTGTCGTTGCTGCTTTGGCTATGATTCTACAAAGACAGCAAAAAAAATAAAAAATTACACAATGATAAAGTTCCACATATAAAGTGAAAAATATTAGCACACAATTAGAATTATGTCACAGTTAAAGATAAACCTTTGGGATTAAAAAAAAATGCTAACAAAAAAGACAATGATTTAAGTGTACAAAATGTAAATTACTTCATTGTTTTAGAAAAAAAATCCCTTGTGGGTTCCTTTCAGTGGCTGCTGTATCTGAGATGTTGAACTTACTGTAAATGGTTTAAAAACAGTTATATCTGATGAAATGTCCTTCGAGAATACAGTAATTGTTTTACTCTGCTTGTCCCTAGAGTCAGCATCCTAATTAAATGCAAATCAATGCAAATTATGCATAATCTTTAATGCAAACCAAAGAAGAGCATTTAAAACCAGGGTGCTGTTTTTTTTTTGTTACTGACCACTCGTGACATTAGTCTGATACAATTTCTGCTTTATATTAAACTGCAAAGGTTCAACACATTTCCAGTAAGTACCTCCAGACAGGCCGACGTGCAACAATTATGAGGACCATTTTAATCATGGTAATTCTAGCGTGAAATCTTTAGAAAAACTAAATTGCGTCAATGAGATATGCATGATGGCCCTGCTAATAGAAAATGGCGATGCATCAGAAATCAATGCTGTAATAATTACACTGCTGCTTAAAAGTACTGGCTGTCATTCTGCATGCATTAGCTAATGTATTCATAGGTTCATGATAGGTAAGCAAGGAGAAAGTGCCACTCAGCAATGCCAACTCTAAGAGTTTATAGCTAGGACAGGCAAGTCACATTGTTGGTTTTAGTAGATATATGTGACTCTCATACTTCTTCATTTAACATTTTACCTAAAACAAACCTGATACCCATTTTATAACTGACCTCTAGGCAGATAAACAAAACACAAATGAATACAGCTCTGTAATCACTGATACATCATTAAATGTACTTTTTAACTAATTCACCTCCGGAAGGTTTACCCCCCCCCACCCTTTGTTACCAGCCCATTTTTTGCAATATGGCACTTCATTACTTTAAAGTGTTTATAAACTCTCTACAACCTCTTTTACCTACAGGTAAGCCTATAATAAGGCTTACCTGTAGGTACCGTATATATCTTCTAAACCTGCACAGTTCAGGAGATATTCACTGTATCTGCATGTGGCGACGTCAAAGGCGCATGCGATGTGAAGAAACGGCCCTCCGTGACGTTTCTTCCCTAGCGAGTGCCATGACGTCACGTTACTCCGGCCAGTCATAGAGCCGGAGTCCGCAGCCCCCCGGAAGGAAGAGGGGCGAACATGAACGCGGCCTCCACAGGGGACAGCGCTGGCTTCTTTTGCAGGTAAGTGTCACATAATGGGCTAGTATGCTATGCATACTAGCCCATTATGCTTTTACTTTGCAGGGAACTAAAGAGGAAGCAAAACCCATCAGGGTTTACTTTCTCTTTAACTGACAATTGCTCGGATGTGTGACGCTGTACCCAAATAACATTTTTGTCCTTTTTTTTCCTACAAATAGAGCTTTCTTTTGGTGGTATTTGATCACCTCTGCGTTTTTTATTTTTTGCGTTATAAACAAAAAAAGACTGACAATTTTGGAAAAAAGTAATATTTTTTACTTTATGCTATAAAACATATCCAATAAAAAAATGTAAAAAAAAATCGAATTTCTTCATCGGTTTAGGCCAATATGCATTCTGCTACATATTTTTGGTAAAAAAAAATCCCAATAAGCGTATATTGATTGGTTTGCACACAAGTTATAGCGTCTACAAACTGTGGGATTTTTTTTTTCATTTTTATCTTTTTGCTAGTAATGGCGGTGATCAGCAACTTATAGCGAGACTGCAATATTGCTACGGACAAATCGGACACCTAACTGACACTTTTGACACTTTTTGGTGGCCAGTGACACTAATACAGTGATCAGTGCTAAATAATATGCAATGTCGCTGTACTAATGACACTGGCAGGGAAGGGGTTAACATAAGGGATGATCAAAGGGTTAACTGTGTTCCCTGAGAGTGCTTACTAACTGTGTGGTGGGTGGTTGTACTGTGAGAAGGAAGAGATCCCCATTTCTGCAGAAACACGAGATCACTGCCTTCCCTTGCCACAGATCGGCGGCCTGCCTTGTTTAAATAGGCAAACCGCCATTCTCTCTGTCTCCTGAATGATTGGTGGGTCCCAGCGGACATCGCGTCCGCCAGACCTGCTGATCGGCTCCTGCTGTGTCCAAATCACTGTGGAAGTGGGTCGCCGGCGGCATGCATATTCGCCCCAGACCTGGAAGTGCAAGATCACATACCTAGTACTTGATCTGGAGCAGAGTGGCTGCCCTGCCGCAGTATATCGTGGGTCAGCCGTGAAGAGGTTAAATGTAAGCAGTGTCAGTATCGGAATCTAACTTGGAACCAGCCTCTTGCAGTCCCTGTACTGCAGGTCTGGTCTGATAGCAAGAGGAAGCAGAATAATAGAAAAATGAGCTCAAAATTTTGATGTATCTAGTTTCACTGTTCAGTCACAGGCTGGAGCCGGTACAGGATAACCTGGGCTCAGGGGAAGTGGTTTGAATGTTGCTAGTTATCAGACTTAGGACATCTAGCTGCAAAAAAAAGCACTGCAGAGGAAACCTCTGCATGGAAGGTGATTATTGCAGCAAAGGCTGGTTTTGTACTTTTATCTTTTAATGGGCTATTAACTTTGCTGTTATTTTTGGTTGAAGTTCTACTTTTCACATTTAAAAGACTAACATCAGGTACCAACATTAGATAGAAAACCATACTCTTTTTTACTTTTTAATTTCATTTCAGCCTGTCATCCCTATGGACTTCATGCTGACTGTACACAAATATGCGGCGTAGAAGGAGAGAGATACTTAGAATCTCTCTCTCTCCTTGCATAGAAAAAAAAGTGTGTATAAAAAAGAATAATGATAATAATAATAAAAAATTAAAATAAAAAAATACCTAGATCAAGGTTTTATCTAAGTCAGTGCTGGCTGGGTCAAGGTCAGGGTCAAAGTTCAAGTTTATTTTTTTTACAAGAATTTATTTTTTTTAGTTTCAGTGGCAGTTAGTGTCAGTGTGTTTAAAGTAGGATAAAAAAAGCAAAATGGGCACTATTGGTTTGGGCTGTACTCAGGGCCAGATTAAGAGCATCATGGGCCTGGTGCTGAGGAGTTTGGTGGGGCTTTCATGCTCCCAACATTGTGGGAACAGTTTGGGGATGGCCCCTTCCTGTCCCAACATGACTGCACACCAGTGCACAAAGCAAGGTCCATAAAGACATGGATGAATGAGTTTGGGTTGGAGGAACTTAACTGGCCTGCACAGAGTCCTGACATCAACCCAATAGAACACCTTTTGGCTGAATTAGAGCAGAGACTGCGAGCCAGGCCTTCTCATCCACATCAGTGCCTGACCTCACTGTACTCGCATGTGCCGATGTGCCGTTTCTTGACTGAGATCATGCCGTGATTGGCAGCTCCTGTGCGCATGCACGGGAATGACGTCACGCAGCTCCGGCCTGTCACAGAGCCGGAGATAGTGGCCCCGGAAGGAAGAGGGGCGAAGATGGTTGTGGCCTGGAGCGGGGACATCGCAGGCTTCCAATGCAGGTAAGTGACACGTAATAGACTATGCGATGCATACTAGCCTATTATGCTTTTAAATTGCGGGGTAACAAAGAGTAACAAAGAGGCAGTAAAACCCATCAGGGTTTACTTCCTCTTTAAAATCATTTAGAAAGAATAAAAAATAAAACAAATGGGGTTCATTTTAAATTTCCATAAGCAATGGTATTGTTTTTGGTTTGTAAATACACCTGTGTGAGTTTGGGGAAATATTTTTGTGCGCTAGATATCAGCAAGTGAAAGTGACAGAGAAAATATAATATTTTATCAAAACATGAAAAGATTGAACATTCTACCAATCTTAAAAACAAAATAGATTATCAAAATTGCAACATTGCTGCAAGGACAAATTCTTTGAGAGAAAGATACATTTCATCTTAACATAAAAAGGATTTCTTTGGGGAAGTTACAATTGTATTAGAATGAATGGCTGAAGATTGCATTGGGCTGCATTGCTCTTTTACTCCCAAAAAACCTCTCACAGCTCTCATTTTGGTATTTACTATAGCACCCTATAATTACTCCATGGATGGTTGTGCTCAGCTTTGCTCTGCACCTAGGAGTAAGTAGATGGGGAATTTATCTCTTCTCAGACTTTTAAGATATTTCAGTGTAGAAATCACTTTTTCACACAGTTTAAAAGTAGATTATCTTTAAACAATATCCCACAAATTTTAGTACAATTTAGGTGATTATATCATGCGCTAAACATTATTTCCATGTGCACATCTCCAGGTCTTAACTGGAGTAAGGATTTGGGTGCTATCTGTTGCCTGGGCGCTATTTAGTGCCATTTGCTGTATTTTGCGCTATGGGGGTGAAAGCTGTGGGGAAGGAACAAGAGTCAGCCTCTATGCTGTGCTACACTGCATTCTGTGGAATTCAGCTGGCGCCTGTGATTTACATAACAATAGCGCCTGCCGGCCGCCCGTGATTTACATAACAATAGTGCCTGCCGGCCGTCCGCAATTTACATAGCAATAGCGCCTGCTGCACGCGATTTACATAACAACGGTGTACACACAGAGCTAAACAGCATTAATGACTCACTGGCATGGGTCTATTTTGAGGTAGGGGCCTGGAGCTGCAGCTCCAATAGCCCCTATGTTAATCCGACCCTGGCTGTACTACAACAACTAAGATACACATATGTGGTATCACTGCAATCGTCAGGAGCAGGGGAATTTAATTTGGGTTGCTCTCTGGTGGAAGGTTATGGAAGTAGCACGAAATGTACAGCTAAATTTAAAATATATATATTTTTACTATTTTGGGCTAGTTTTCCTTTCATAATAAAAACAATCAGAAGATATGCATTACCATTTACCACCAAAAGAAAGCCCAATTTGTACTGAAAAAAACAAGAACAAAAATAATCCACCTGTATGCACAAAGTAGTTGTGATGATATTTACAGTTTTACTAACACGTCAAAGTTTAAAAATTGTGCTTAGGCATTCAGACGTTTTACCCTTATGCATGAGAGGGTTAAAGAATATCTTGATCCAAGGATAAAAAAGTTATATATTGCAGCATACCAGTGCTTAGATATGATGGCAGCGTTCGTTTTCTTTTTTTTTTCTTTTTTTTACCTTAAGGCCTCATACACACGGCGTATAGAAAAAAATGAGCAAAACGCCGGGCCTGTCCTCAGGGAAAAAATCTGCGTTTTTTTAATCGTTTTGCACCGGCGTTAGTGAGCGTTAATGCACGTTAGTGAGCATCGGCGTCAATAGGTGTTTTTTAAAAAAAAAATTTCTCTGCTATTTTTTAACCTGAAAATGCCGGCGTCAAAAATGTTGGTTAACGCCGGTATGGCGTTAGTGAGCGTCAGTGAGCGTATTTCCGGTTTATCGTCAAAAACGCCGAAACGCTACAGCCTCAGAACGCGCTGGTCCCGACACGTTTCACGAGATGGAAAAACTCGCTTCTTCAGGAGAAGCACTCAGGCATATCTGGAGATAAAAAACACACATAAGAGAAGAAGAAAAAATATGGGACAGCAAAAAACAAAACAAAAAAACAAAAACCCACCCCAAACATCCGACCTCACCATGCTGGCTTACAGTTGTTGAAAGGTTGAGAAGAACTTCCACATGTATATAATAGCATGGCACAAACATAAATAAAATCAATCGAGATCTTCCAAATATAATCAGCATGGGACTCCGGAGGAATCCCCCCACACAGGTCTACCCAATTTTCCAACCTGGAGTTGTGGGAGGGTGGGGGACTTTTAAAGTTAACTGGCTAGTTGTGGTGTAAGACCTGTAAGTACTCCTTCTCTATAGTAGAGAAAAATCAGGTTTCCTGTCCTGCTAGACAAGGCTATGCTGTTCGGCAAAGCTGTGTAAATCTCAGAACTGGATGGACAGAAATACAAATGCTCTGGCAGGTAAAACAGCTCCCATATACAGTATGTATTTCATCTGTGTATTTGGCTGGAGTTCAGCCTTAAATATGTGCATAATCGACCCAAATGTGTTGCACTATCCAACAATTAAAGTGCAAATGCCCCAGTTGCGGCATCATGTATGACGAAACATGCCGGGCAGAGCTAAAGCAGTGACGTCATCACACCCACCTAGGCGTCAATTGGAATTACTGGTGTTTTAATGCAATTTACCTGTTTACACTTGTAAGTCATTTTTTAATGCAATAAAAGCTGAATTTCATGAACTACTACATTATGAGGGATGCTATTCCTCTTGCCTATTATTGAACCATATGGTGGATTGCTGTGGTCAGCTGTATGAGTTCCATCTGATACCTGGGAGTTATTATCCATCCATCCTTGTTGGATGTCTTTCCCAAAGCACAGCTAGACCTCCTTCTTTTGAGGTATTAGGATCTGGTAAGCAACTTGTGACTGGTGGTGCACATCTGGATGAAGAGTGTCACTTATTTTACTGGATTACTGGAATTTATTGGCACATTCATTTTTCCATGGACTTTGCACTGAGCACTTTTTCCATTGTGTGTGACTTTTTTGAGTTGTATTTTTGAGCACTTATATGTATTTATTTATCTGTTTTTTTTTCACTTGATCGATCTTCATGTTTATTTATGCATTTGTACTTTAATTTTTGGATAGCGCAACACATTTGGGTTGATTATTTATTTATATTTTCATGCGGATATTCAGTGAGTGCAGTTGTCACTGAAGTTTGTTTCTGGTTTCACTTGTGACACTTAGAGCAATTGTTATTATTTTTAAATATGCGTATGCTGCAAAAATCTAATAAATAAAATCAATTAAAAATATAGTTTTTATGTATTTTTTAAAATAATTTGATCATTGGTACATAGTGTTTCTTTTTCACTTAGGTAGTCCATTGAAGAGGGATCCTATACAATGTAGCACTTCATTTCATTTGAGCCTGTATTAGAAAGTCACTCATGCTACCATATACAGTGATATTTATAGGAGGTTACAATACAAATTACAGTCCAGTAGACTATATATTCCTGATTACCCAGCTTTCTTAAATCAGTCCTCTAGTCACTTGCACACCTGGGGCCTCTAACGCAGTGTAGTTGTCATTTATGCTATCCGTAGCACTAGATTGATGACAGTCATTCGCTGATGAAGCTGTATACATCATTTCTGTCCGGGCTGCACTGGCCAGATGGACCCTGACCATCCATCCTCTGTCAGGGACACATCTGTTCTAGCTGCTGCTAGGGTACTAACAAGTCATTGGCTTTCCAAAGGGACGACATATGAACAGGATTAGATACCATGTAACAATTCAGGTCCTGAAATAAGGATATAAAAACTTGATGGCAAATCACTCATATTTAAAGATGCCCTTCAAATGCTGATAAACATGTACATGTAAAAAATAAATATGGTGGTTATCAAATGAGATGTTTCCATTCTTTGTGTATCTGAGTGTCTTATACAAGTAAATAAAATATTGATTACCAAAGTATAACCACATGTTCACTAATTTTCTCAAATTTTTTTTTGGCTCTCTTTTGTTTCCTTTATCTTCTTTTTTACTTCTATGAATTTACAGCCCAAGTTATGCCTATTATTTTCTGCTATTTTTGTTCTGATTTATTTTTCTGTCTTGGATGTTTTTTGGTTTATGTTCTAAGTGTCTTATCTGTTACCATTCTTTGTGTATCTCAATCACTTATAAAAATATTGATTTCCATTCCCGAGTCTCAGAACAAAACTGTGATTATAGTATACTAGTGCACATCCATGTTTGCTAAGCAGTGCAATCCCACGAGACATTGTCTAAAGCCAATAAATAACTGAAATACTCTTTCAATACAAAGAATGGTCCAATAATAGAATGTGTCACTGATATCCCCAATTAGAAAACGGCACTCAAGTCGGCAGCCACAACATAAAAGGATCTTGATTATTGATCGGATGTCCATTCATTGTTTACTAAGTTATTGTAATTATTTAGAATTTTCAAAATGTTCAGACACTGGCTTAGCCTATGTTTAGCTTGTAGGTGCAAAGTACTAAGTCTAAGATATACTTTGCTGTATTTTCACTGAGTGTCCATTATAACTTAATATTGTTATACATCGTAACACAGTGGAACCTTGGTTTATGAGCATAATCCATTCCGGTAGAATGCTTGTAATCCAAATCAAAACATGTTTCCCCATTGGAAACAATGGAAACTCACATAATTAGTTCCACAGTGACTGCTTGTCAATGCAGTACTGTATGTGGCCAGAGGTCCGGGGGCGCTGGTGTATGCAATACTGTATGTGGCCATAGGTGTGGTGGCGCTGGTGAGCCTCAGAGACACTCAGAAACATTCAGAAATGCTCAGTACCTGTTTACACTTTCGGTATTTCTGAGTATTTCCAAGTATTTCCGAATGCTTCTGAGGGTCTCTGAGGCTCACCAGCACCCCCGCACCTCTGGCCACATGCAGCATAGCATGCACAGAGGCTTAATCCTGCTCGTTTTGCGAGACAGCGCTTGCAAACCGAGTCAGGATTTTTTTTTAAAAAATGCTCGTCTTTCAAAATGCTCGTTAACTGCGGTACTCGTAAACCAAGGTTCCACTGTATTGTTATATTAGCTAGAAGGTTACATGGCTATAACATTATTTTTACTTTCTTGTAAGTCTAGGCATTTTATTATTTTTTGAATACAGATTTGTGGCCATTGGTGTATCATTCAATGTGATTATCATTGACTATACAGTGATTGTATATCATTGAATGTAATTAGCATCTCTGCTTATGTACTGCTGAGCTAAGCTCAACTAGACACTCAGATGCTACTTTAGTAAAAAAAAAAATCATTCTTTTTCTATCTTTCTTACTTGGCGCCCCACAATGTTTGTTTTTAATTAAGGACAGCAAACACCCAAAATCCATACCAGACCCTCATACAGGCAATCGGCATGGATCAAAAAAAATTGGAGAAAGCATGCAATCCCCATCCTCTTATCCCTTCTGGACCATACCAGACCACATTTCTTTAAAATTCTGAGGCGAACTTGTGGAGGAGGGGGAATATGACCCACCAACAAGATGATCCCTTCCGAGAAGAACTCCCACTGCTACAGAGCTTTTATTGAGTAAAAACTACAGGGACGCATCAGTAAAAATTATATGCTACCTGTATTTTAAAAGAGAGTATCAATATTCAGAAAGGAGAATCTACATGTAGGTGTGGTAATAGGCCTTTTGCCTCTGATCCAGTGGTTGGATTTGGCGAAATTGGTCAAGCATGATCCTTTACATGGATAGACTTGTGCATGAAGAAAACAATTGTTTTGTTTTGTCTCAATTCGTTTTTTTTTTGTGTTTTTTGTTTCAATCTAGTTATTTTGTTTAGTTAAATTCGTTAATTCATTCAATTCGGAGATCATATTCGGAATTCGTATTCGGAATTCATATTCGGAATTTTCGAATTTACCGGTTTTTTTTTTTCGATTCTAAACTAATCGGTCGAAACAAAAATGTTATATTTTTTTCGATTCAAATGCAGCAAAGTGAACAAACAAAAGAAAATCTTCAACAAAAGATTACAATGACCCTTTAAATCACCTTTGGCTTAACAAAAACAGTATTATTTCAAAATAGTACTCTAATAACACACAACGTCTTTGATTTCAGAAGTATGTTTACAGTTCAAATTCAAATGCAATGCAATGTAAAATTTGATTTGAATTTCAATTCGAATTTAGGAAATTCGGACAAATTTTGTTTCGTTATTCTGAACATTCGGTAAACTTTGTTAGTACTGTAATTCAGATATTCAGATATATCTGAATCTCCAAATAATGAAAAATTAGTCTGAATATTAATTTGGTACAAAACGAACCATACTTGTCTATACATGGCCCTGCCTGCCTATGGGACCTATAAATGGGAACTGATAAGTATTCCTTGAACAACATTGTTCTACTTTGAGGACTTGTGTTAATGTTACTGGGCTATTTATCTCAGACTCATCTTTGGACTGAATATGGTTTTTATATATGGAGTTCCCTTATTTTCTAGCCGCCATTGGAACTATGGAGTGAAATATTGCTTTCTGTTGGAGTGTTCAATAATGGCTGCCTTATACAATATAATAGCACTAAAGTGATGATAACTGGTCAATCCTGGCAGCACTGTCATTCATTCTCCCCTGGACCAGTGTGCCCGACATTGTGTTTGAAGTTGGAGCTGTATAATAAGGGGCAAAAAGTGGATGGTCTATATGGATATACTGTATACCTTCAGAGGGAACTCTTATTTGTTGTAAAAGGACATATGTCATTATAAGCGTGTTGTCAAATGCTTTTCTGCCATTTTATAGCCCTTAATGCCATATATGCCATCGATAGTTTACAGCTTTTCATGACTGGAAAGACTATAGTACTTGCACACTGAGATATCTCAGTACTTTTGATATCCCGTGTAGTTTTAAGTTGGACCACAAGAAAGTATGGACACTACATACAGTCCAGTGTTAATTTTGTCAACTAAAATATTTTCATAGTTTTCATAAGCTGTATGTTTTCAGTAATAAAGACTAAACAAAAGTAAAATTCAAATTAAGTAAATTTATGAAAACTATGACAAAAATCAATCCAATTTTAATCAACAGACAAAAACAGAACAAAAATGGGAGAGAGAGACGTTTACCCACCTGAACCTCTGCTTTTCTCAGTGCTCTGCTTGTCTGTTAAAGCCCCAGCCCCCTGATTCTATTGGCAAGCTGTATTGGCTGAGAGATGCAGGCTTCTATCAATCCTTTCCCTTTCCTATGCAGTTCCACACATTACACTCATTCACACTATCCCCTTCTGCTGGCCATTTCTAAATCAGTAACACAATTCCATCCCCAGCCTACAATAATAGCACATTTAAGTTTAAACATCTATTGCACTACCGCATAAGAATAAGTAGGGGCATCTACTAAGCTGCTGAAAAAAAAAAAAAAAACGCTTTTCTTATTTTTATTCTTAATATTTGATGATGGTAATATATTCAGGTAATATGTGAAATGACATTACAGCCAATATAGTGTACAGCTTACTGTTTTTTTTTTTTGGTTTGATTTTTATATGTTAATCACTTCAGACCTGGAAGAATTTGTCCCCTTCCTGACCGGAGCACTTTTTGCGATTCGCCATTTTAACTGACTATTGCGTGGTCACGCGACATTGTACCCAAAGAAAATTGACGTCCTTTTTTTCCCCACAAATAAAGCTTTCTTTTGGTGGTATTTGATCAACTCTGCAGTTTTTATTTGTTGAGCTATAAACAAATAAAGAGTGACAATTTTGAAAAAAAAAAAACAATATTTTTTACTTTTTGCTATAATAAATATCAAAAAAAAAAAATGAATTTCTTCCTCAGTTTAGGTTGATATGTATTCTTCTACATATTTTTTGTAAAAAAAAATCGCAATAGGCGTATATCGATTGGGTTGCCGAAAAGTTATCACGTCTACAAATTATGGCATTTTTATTTTATTACATTAGATGGAGGGCTGCGCTAATTCAAATGGTATAACAGGTCCTAAATCCAAAAGATTAAGGGCCCAGAGGGGTATCAAGTCCAATAATAAAATAAAGTATAGATGAATGATATCTATTAAAAAATTTAGTCCATGGCAACTCAGTATTAATGTTCAACAAAACAAAGTGACTCATAGGCACGCATCTTGACTCAATTAGAATCACCCAAAGTACTGAGTAGACATGCTGTGTGGTCCACCACCGACATATAAGAGGCTTGCCGGATATACAAATGTATTGTGCCTGTGGCTCTACCCCAGCCAGGGGTGCAGGAGTGTTCCCCGCAAGAACCCTGTCCCAGAATCCTCACACTCAATGGTGGCCAATACAATCACTCAATAGGCGATGTTGTCACTTGAAACAAATAGCTCGCATAGCATAATCCTGTAGGAATGCTTTATTAAAAGAATAAAAAGCTACACACATTATATTAGCGAAATTGCATATATAAAAGCCAGCAATTGTGTCCCTCGGGTACACAGTGAGAAAGCGGTGACATCAGTGCGTCCTCCCGACGTATGTTTCATCATCAACAGACGTCGTCCAGGGGATTTATTTTTATTTTATTTAATCGCGGCGATCTGCGATTTTTATCGGGACTGCGATATTGTGGCGGACATGTCGGACACTTTTGACACATTTTTGGGACCAATGACATTTATACAGCGATCAGAGGTAAAAATAGCGGCTGATTACTGTATAAATGTCACTGGCAGGGAAGGGGTTAACCTGTAGAGGCCATCAAGGGGTTAAGTGTGTTCCCTCACTGTGTTCTAACTGTGTGGGGGCTGGGCGGGGCGGGGCATGACAGATTTGTACAACACAAAGGCTGCACTAGTGAAATGACAGAAATAAAACTGTGTGTGAAGGATCTTGAGGGGTCAACAAGTGGGTCTTCCTTCTCCCAATCTTCTGGTTAGCAAACACCCGAGTGTCACACACAGTAAACGTGGTCCACCACCAGTAAGGTAATGCGCTTACCAGATTATGGATAAAAAATCACCAGATGACATTTATGTTAAGACCCTTCTCCTGGCATTCACTGAATGACCATCAACACCCGTGGATATGGCTCCAAAACCGTTCCTCCCCTGCTGTAATGGAGTGCCTCAATGTACCTCAAAGAGAGAAGGGAGCCAACATAGCCAAGTACCGTTTTGACAATTTATTAATAACAATTATAAGAACAACTCACATGGATACGAAGAAATAGTGCAGTTAAAAGCCGGCATACATATTCAAAAAGGCGACGTCAGCGCGCCCTCCCGACGTAAGTTTCGTCCTACACAGGCGTCGTCACTGGGAACAGTAGATCTGTCATTTGTCCCCTCACAGAGCAGAGATCCACCGTGTTTACACTGGTAGATCTCCGTTCTACCTCTGTAACAGGCGGTTGCTGGTGGACAGCGAGCCGCTGTACAGCTACTCCGATTAGCGCAGCAGTGCCAACCTGCCGTCATCAAACGACAGCAGGCAGGGCGGGCGGCAACTGGTTAAAGTTGCACTTCTGTTAGTCAAAAAGCAATATTTTTGTTGGTTTAATTTTTAAAGACGTTATATATCACAACGGCTAAATCTGTGTCTGTAATGCATGTTCAAACCTTAACCACTTGCCGATCGCCTGCCATGGATTGATGGTGGCAAAGTGGTACAATATCGCGAAACGCTGTCACCTGACGGCTGGATCTGGATCGTGAGCGCATGCGTGCCGCCGGAGGCACGCTCACTGTGCTCAAGGGGAGCCAGGGAGTGGGTAGGGCAGACGCGATGTCCACCAGCTACCCGTGGTCACTCCTCCCAGTAACAGAAGGGAGGTCTGTGCATGTAAACACATGGATCTCCGTTCTGACAGGGGGAAGGAATGTGATCGCATGTTCCCTGTATATGGAAGCCACGATCACTCCCCTCCCCCAGCCAGCCCAGCCCCCATACAGTTAGAACACATAGGGAACACAGTCAACTCCTTAGAGTGCCCCCTGGAGGTTAACTCCTTCCCTGCCAGTGACATTTATACAGTAATCAGTGCATTTTCATAGCACTGATCGCTGTATAAATGCCAATGGTCCCAAAAAAGTGTCAAAATGGTCCGACATGTCCGCTGCAATATCACAGATCGCTGCCATTACTAGCAAAAATAAATAAATAAATAAAAACCACATAAATTAATTCTCATCATTCGTAAATGCGGCAACTTTTGCGCAAACCAATCAATATACACCGATTGCGAGGAAGAATATAAATTGGCCAACACCGATGAAAAAAATTTTTTTAAATATTTTTTTTGGCTATGTGTTATGGCAAAAAGTAAGACATATTTGTTTTTGTTTTTTTTTTTTTTAGCAAAATTGTCACTCTTTTTTTTTTATAGCAGTGATTAGAAATGACGCAGAGGTGATCAAATACCACCAAAAGAAAACTCTATTTGTGGGAAAAAAAGGAAGCACATTTTGTTTGGGTACAACGTCGCACGACAGTGCAATTGTCAGTTAAAGCGACACAGTGCCGAATCTAAAAAAGTGCTCTGGTCCTAAAGGGGGAAACCCTTCCGGGGCTGAAGTGGTTAATAACATGTTATTAGATTTCTACTCCAAGAGTATATAATGAGTTTGGCAATTCTAGAGAAATCCTTAAATTAGTCTTAGTTTACAGTCTATTAAGTAGACATGTGCAATTCGTTTTGGAAAGATTTGAATTCGGATTGGTCGAAAAATGATCAACCAATTAGAATTCTGTATGAAGAACAGCCATTGTCCTTAACAACCGATGACTCATCAAGTGTCAGTGGGCTTCCCCACTAAGAGCTGAAATGAAAACAAAAGAATGGCAGCAATAGAAAATTCTGAAAAAGAACATTGTGGGGTCCCCCCATCAATACCAGACCCTTCGGGTCTGATATGGATTTTAACAGGAACCCTATGTCAAAATGTAAAAAAAAATGGTGTGGGGCCCCCTAAAAGCCATATCAGACCCTTATCTGAGCATGTAGCCCAGCAGGCCAGAAAAAAGGGGGACAAGTGAGTATCCCCCCCGAAACACACCAGACCACATGCCCTGAACATGGGGGCTGCTTTGGAGTGGGAGGCCTGTTTCCTACAACCCTGGGCAGTGGTTGTGGGGGTCTGAGGGCGGGGGATTATTGGAATCTCAAAGCCCCCCTTAACGAGGGGGCCCCCAGATCCCACTCCCCCATGTGAACGGGTAAGGGGGTACTATCCTACCCATTCACTAAAAAAGTGTAAAAAGTGAATAAAGACTCACTCGCTCAATCCCCCCCTTTCCTGGCTTGCCAGGCTGCATGCTCGGATAAGGTTCTGGTATGGATTTCGGGGGCCTTCACAATGTTTTATTTTGAAATTCTGGCATGGGGTTCCCCTTAAAATCCACATTACAGCCGAGGGGTTGCATACAGTCAGGTTCTGCACAAGAAGGGGTAGCAAAGAGAAGGCTAATTTTCACAGTGTTCACTCTTGGGAGTGGTGCAGAGGCAAAGAGCTGGTTTAAACTGCTGATACAGCTACAGACTATGCAAGATGGACACTACTCCTGTAATGAAAGCTGTCTGTTAAAACCCACTGTGATAGATTGAGACTGTTGACATTGCCAGCACAAAAAAATCTATTATCTATGCTGTCGATAGACTGTGCCAAATTTATATAAAAATGACATCAGTTCTCAATCCTCCCAATACAGGATTCCTAACTTAGGCTCCACCTACAAGGGGCCAAAATGTCCTGGGTAAAACAGTTCTATAGAGTAATGGACAGAACCAACAACTGGATGCACAGAAAAAGAAAAGACCGGGCCTGGCTATTAAATATTCCCGAAAACCCTTTTCCTATATAACAAGTTTCTCTTAAAAAATATATATATGTTGTAATTATGTTAAAAAGTAAAATTCTACCTGCTATTTATATATATATGCAATGTTTTATTAATATGAATAATTGCTTTATTGTCATGAAAACACATAATTCTTTGCAGAGGCCGTCGTCCTAATGCAGCTAACAATAAATGACATAAATCTCACGTTCAATGCCTCTGTTAAGATTATCGTCAGGAAATAACAGATTGTTATTTAAGTGTTTCCTCTCTTCTCAGCAAAAGTGCAACAAAATTCCCAGGCTGACTGGGAGTGAGTCCAAGCCTTAATAAAGTCATGTTATGTGGATACAATACTGCTTTATGTCTAAATAGCCTTGTGTTAATGTTATGCTAATGAGCTTAAATATGGCTGTGGCTTATTGGTATATAATTAGTTTTGATGAAATGGAATTATATAGGAGGACTAGTAGACGGGACAAGTTTTATCGCCTGCTACTATATGGCCACTTGTTTAACCCTGTGTATGCTGGATGTCCCTGTAATAATTGCATCTTTTTTATGAATGCTTTATTTAAAGTGTTACTAAACCCACAACAGTAAAATCAGTCTGTATATGCAGTAAAGCAGTGGTACTCAACCCTGTCCTCAAGTACCCCCAACAGACCATGTTTTGGGAATTTCTCTTAGATAAAATAGCTGTCCAAAATACCAAGCCCTTGACTCTGATTTAAAGCACATGTGCAAGATAAAGGCTGCAAACATGGCCTGTTGGGGGTACTTGAGGACAGGGTTGAGAACCACTGCAGTAAAGCATGTTTGTTATACTCACTGTGGAACCTAAGGGGTTAATCCTCTGCATTGTGTAAAAAGGCTGTTTGATCCTGTCTTCTCTAACCCCCCCCCCTTTTCTCCACTGACTCCAATATATTTCCTGATATTTACAGAGTCAGGGGACATGCTATACATGCTCAGTTTGGTGTGTATTGCTAGAGGTTTTTTTTTTTTTTCTTGGGAGAGTGCTTGTGATCAGTGCAGAGCCAATCAGCACTGTCCAGTCAGAGGGTCAGGGGTCTTGCATTCTCATAGGATAATAGTGGGAAAATGAAAACTCCTCCTACAAGCTTTAACCAGACACTCATGGAAGTGCTCTAACTGGTGATGAGAAAAGGTATTTAGCAGTTTATATTTACTAAAATAATTGCATTTCTATGTTCTGTGTACTGTGGGAGACCAGATATAGTGAATGCAGGATCTTAGGTTTAGTAACATTTTAACAGTTCAACAGAAGAATACATAACATTTCAATATACATCTCCAAACTGACAAATCTTATACATAAAGTATACACAAGTCTCACCATCAGGAAATATTCATTTTTGTGTTACAAAAAAGCAAGCAGATTAAAAATCAACAATTTGTTGAGTGTCTTCCTTTGCCTCTTCTTATTTTTTTCATGTTTTAGTAAACTAGTTCTGTGTAGAGGGAAAAGACTATTAATACGGGGAGGAAGAGTGAGGGAAAGAGGACCTAGGGGGGTCGGGATGTTAGGAAGATATACAATGAAAGAGAAAAAAAAAAAGGAAAGTGGGAGTGTGGGGTAATAGGGAAAGTGAGGTGGCCACCAACTTCTTCCATTCTCGGGCAAGCCCCAGAATGTATACTCCAGCCTGGGGGGCACTTGGTCCCCTGAAACAGTGTAGTTATTTTATAGATGCAGTCTCTTCTGTGTTCCCTGAAGTTTGGGATGCTGCATCTGTGTAGAGAAACCAGGATGTCCATGTAAGAAGAATTCCTCTTCCTTATTTCTCATGGTCATGGCTAGATATTCCATGAGTTGGAGATTGTCAATTCTAGCATACCAGTGCTGCTTAGTGGGTGGATCAATTTGCTTCCAGAGCACATGTATACAGGACTTAGCTACCATCAGAAGATGTTTGAGAAGAGATTTTGAATTTGTTTTATATAATAAAGGTGTGTCATGGAGCAGATATACTGAGGGTTTGTTTTTAAGAGATACTCCTGTCAGAGTCACTACTTGTTGTTTAACCTCCCTGGCGGTATTCCCGAGTGTGGCTCGGGGTGTATTTTCAGTACCAAGAGCGGTAACCCCGAGCCACACTCGGGATTGCATCGCTGGATCCAGGCAGCGCTACTCACCTTGTCCCCTGGATCCAGCGATGTCCCCCGCCGTGTCTGCGGGCAGTGTCCGCCGCTCCGATGCCTCTGTGTGCCGGGCTCCGTTCCCTGCGAGCGTCGCGTCGCACGGGGACGGAGACCGGCGGGAAATTCAAAAAGTGAAACACACACTATACATACAGTACACTGTAATCTTATAGATTACATTACTGTATGAAATCATTACACATCCCCTTTGTCCCTAGTGGTTTGCCCAGAGCCCTGCATGCACTTTTATATAATAAATGTCATTCTTTCTGCCTGGAAACATGAGAATGTCCATGGCAACCAAAAAGCGTCCCTTTACGTCAAAAGTGGTTTTTGATCAGCTAGAAAACAGCGATAGTAAATAAGAATCATTTGCAGAATTGAGTGATACTGATTTTTGAGGAAATTTATCATCAGAAACTGAAAGTGACGACAGCGACAATTCTGCAACTGAGCAAATTTCTGCGTTTTTGGTTTGATTACATTATTGAATACATTTTATTACTATTATATTATTATTTTTGATAATTATTTTTAGTTATTTATTATATTATAATTTATGATTTCATTTTTCAAACTTTTTCATACCCGGGATGTCTACTAGACTGTTGTTTGGACAGATTTAAGTGAGTTATTCCTAAGAATTGCAGGCCTACAATACATAACACCAAATTTCCATGCAAAAAAATGGTACCGCTTTTGGAACAAAATTCCTGACATAATCATACCGCCAGGGAGGTTAACTGTATTCCAGAAGTCCAGTAATCGAGCCCCAGAAGATATGGAAAAGCAATCCCTCAAAAATTGCATCTTTTGAAGCTTTACCTTGTATTGTTTTACTACTTAAAATATACTATGAACAAGATGGGGCGCTCTGGGAAGGACATTGCCTTTGGCAACATACACATCAGGGGTGATTCGGGGGAGGGGGGTGGGATGCCCTGGGTATAGTGTTCACCAGGCATCTCTTCAGCTGCTACCAAAGGAGAAAAGGTTATTCAGATGCATGTGAATCAAGGATTGAATGCACTGTCAAAAGGTTATTTAGCACCATCCAATGTAGTCCCTGATAACGTAAAGGTTCAACAAGACTTTTTGAGGGGTAAATATTATAAAATGTTTGTTAGACATGTAACTTTGTGTTTTCAAACACATACATTCTAAATGGCGAATGAACCTCTGTTCTGTATTCATGAAAATTAATAAAATTATTTGAAAGAATAAAAATATACTATGAAAACTTTTAGTGTTTGCTCTCTGTTTCCAATGATTTCTTTGGTTAACATAGGGGTATATAATTCCATGCTGAACCTGGGTACAAATTACATATATATATATATATATATATATATATATATATATATATATATATA
>BLSH010209529.1:899692-915855 GCA_018402905.1 Glandirana rugosa | reverse complement strand
TGATTCGGGGGAGGGGGGTGGGATGGGCTGCCCTGGGTATAGTGTTCACCAGGCATCTCTTCAGCTGCTACCAAAGGAGAAAAGGTTATTCAGATGCATGTGAATCAAGGATTGAATGCACTGTCAAAAGGTTATTTAGCACCATCCAATGTAGTCCCTGATAACGTAAAGGTTCAACAAGACTTTTTGAGGGGTAAATATTATAAAATGTTTGTTAGACATGTAACTTTGTGTTTTCAAACACATACATTCTAAATGGCGAATGAACCTCTGTTCTGTATTCATGAAAATTAATAAAATTATTTGAAAGAATAAAAATATACTATGAAAACTTTTAGTGTTTGCTCTCTGTTTCCAATGATTTCTTTGGTTAACATAGGGGTATATAATTCCATGCTGAACCTGGGTACAAATTACATATATATATATATATATATATATATATATATATATATATATATATATATACACTTGGTGTATACTAAATGACTTTGCAAATATAGACTCTAGTTTGTGAAAGTGGCATTGACACCATTACTTGGGGCTGGGAAAACTACAAGGAAAGTTGCACAAGACCAGTCACCATGCACCAGACAGAGAGAGTAACAGTGACTAATCTTTATTACAGGTAGCTCCTGCACAGTGGACATGAGCAGAAATAATTTCCCAGGTGGATTGCTGCATACATACAGATCTGGAAGAATTAAACAAATGACCCCGGTATTCAAGTAAGATTACACATAGCTCCTCCCTCTGTTTAGTTAGAGTGGTTGTAAACCCTATATACCTATACCCAATGAAGTGACTAGTCTCAGGTGATACACAGAGATGAAACAAATCCTCCTACATAGGTTGTACTTGTTTATCTGCCGCCATCCTACAGCTGTTCAAAGTACAGAATTTATACAGCTCGTCTGAGCTTTCAGAAGGCAGGGAGGATGGAACTGAAGTTACATTGAGCAGATCTCAGTGTGAAGAGCTCTGAGAGCTGATTGGAGGGAAGGAACACACCCCCACCGCCCCCTTGACACGGCACACAGGAACATAGATGAGGCTGTCAATCACAGGCTGTGTCCTGGAGCTCCCTCCCCTGTCACCTTTTTATTTCTTGGTGCCAGGAAAACTAGTCAGAAGTGACTCATGCTGAAAGCAGAAGAATGAGACAGCAGAGAAAATTGACACTTAGTGCTCTGGATTGAGACAACTACACACTATAGAGGGATATGTTTTGTTCATATTTCATGTCAGAGATTTACAACCATTTTAAACCAAAAATTATGCAATCAGCAAAGTTTATGCTTCCTGCAGATTGGAGATCTCTAGCTCTCTCTCTCTTTCCCCCTTGAATGAAACAAGAAAAAAAAGGAAATCTCCTTAATAGGACAAAGTTGCAAAAACCCTTACAGTTTTATAAACCTTTCTTCATCTATTCAAAAGATAAATACAATTGTTTTTCTTTAGATCTACTTTAAATATCCCACAAACACCCCTAACAGTCAATTTGGCTGGCTAATAAACGCCCAAACTTAAAGTGGATGTAAACCCTCTCATATACCCAATGAAGTGAACAGCCTCAGATGATACACGGAGATTAAACAAATCTCCCTGCATAAGTTTACTTGTTTATCTGCTGTTTTTCCCTTTCTACGCTGTTTGGAAAGTGCAGATCATGTTACAAATCTTTCTTCCTGTTTCAGCAGCACATGGGCCTGGAGTCTGAGCTTACACTGTGTGAGAGCTGTTTGGAGGAAAGGCGCCCCCCCTCCACATAGGCAAAGGAAGGAAGGAACATGTAGAGCTGTGCTGTGAATAGACCAGCTCTCTGCTTATCTACCTCTAAGCTCCCTCCACGACACAAATTTTCAGCTGCTGTTATCTTGTGTATCGGAGAACTTGTCAGAAGTTATCATGCTGATAACAAAGGAATAGAGCAGCAGAAAGACACGGCACTTAGAACTTTGGAGAGAGATAAATAAACACTACAGATATATGTGCTTAGGTCAAACTTCATAAATGGGGTTTACAACCACTTTAAGCTTGACTTACATGGATCAAAATTTGGCCAGTTCAGCAGGGACCGAGAGACAGAGAGAGAGAGAGATTTGATCCTTGTATGTTAGGCTGATTGTACCCAAGTCAATCTATTGATTAACTTGGATACAACCAGCCCGTCTGATTTTTTGCATATGATTATTGGCGGTGACTTTAGCCACTAGCAGTAATCATTGTGTTCTGCTGGCCAGGAAGGCTCCCTGGGACCCCACCCCCCCTACTGGCAAAACACAATAGCGCTGTGGGAGGCATTCCCCCATCAATACAGTCAGATAGAAGGAAAGAAAATTAAATCACCTATGGGCTGCCTTAGGATCTCTTCAATTACAGTGGTTCTAAAGCCTTAATGTTTTTCACCTTAAAGCGCCCATACATTATACAATTTTCTTATTCAATTTCCTTTAGGCTGGGTTTACACTGCTGTGCAGAGTGGCTCACAGCAGGGGTCTGGTGCATCGCTGTTCACCATTTCAGGTCCGATTTCGCTCCAAATTTTTGGCTGAATTAGGACCTTAAACGGACCAAAAGACGCACAGGACTCCTGTACAATTCACTCCGCAGCCATCCCAGAGCTGTGTGAACCGGCTCCATAGAGAGTCGGTCACAGTCTCCTGACTGGCGAAACCCACATCCAATTCACAACAGTGTGAAACCAGCCTTAGATTTACCTTCATCTATGTAGTACAAGAGCCTGCCTGATTGCAAACAAATTGAAAGTGTTTAGGTCTGACCTCATATTTTATGGCTTTGGTAAATCTAAAGGAACATTGTACAAGAAAATATATAATGTAAGGCAAGCTTAATACATTCTATGCATTAAGGTGAAAATTCTTCTGTGCTGCAAAATCTCCCCAGCCAACCCTTATACTTATCCGAGAAAAAGATTGCAAATACGCATTGTGCTTACATTGTCATTATATGTTAAAGGCACCCCAAGTGTGAGTAGCAAGCATGTGTTTTCCCTGCAACAAATGCACACCAGATGCACCAAAAAGTGTGGTAAAAAACGTACCATGTTCTGGAACTTCTTTGGGGCAATTGGCGCACCTTGGGCAGCCCACTCAAGTGAACCACTTGCACTATGCGTGATGAGCGAAAATGCTCCAAAGCGGCAAAAAAAAAAAAAAATTAGTTCTTGCTACACAGAGATGTGAACAGGGCCTGACAGCTGGGTGTCTCTGTCCACTCTCTCCGTGTAGTTATAAAGATGGCCATAAACTATGCAATGTGATTGTACAATCTCTGTTCAATTTCTTTTAGATTTACAAGAACTAGGAGTAGGATGATGCACCTGAACAATCCATTCAATTTGTATCAAATCAGACAGGCCCATGCACTACATAGCTTGTGGGATATCTAAAGGAGATTGTACAATCAGATTGTACAAACAGTGGGTGATAAATAAATTAGGTGCTATAGTAATGAGGGAGGTGTGGTCCAGACAGGTGGACATGCCCTATCAGCCCTCTTCTGTGATGCAGCAAGGAAGTGCATGGTGTGATATGATCTACAGGAAGTGATGAAATAAAAAAAAGAGAATTTTTAACTCCTTTAAGTCTGCCCCATAGCAGATTTATTGATTTAGGACGGCAGCTGTGCACTGGATCCCATATATATATATATATATATATATATATATATATATATATATATATATATATATACGTGATTCGACACTTCCAGGTAGGGGGCACCCATGCGTGCTGGCAGTGGCTCGCTTCTGCTGTGATTACACACAGCAGAAGCCGATAGGTGGGTGTAGGGTACTCAATGTGCTCTGGCACCCGCTTATCATCGGGGAGACAAAACTGCAATCTGTCTATGTAAACAAGGCAGATCGTCATTCTGACAGAATGGAAGGGAAGAAATTTGTGTCCCTGCAAAGCAGGGAATAAATTCAATCTCTTCCCCTAGTAAATGCACCTCACTCAGTGTAGTAAAACACTAGCTAGGCACACAATTAACCCTTTGATTGCCCCTGATGTTAGCTCCATCCCTACCAGTGTCATTAGTACATTGTCATTGGTTCCTGCAAAGTGTAAAAAGTGTCAGTTAGGGGTTGATTTACTAAAGCTGGAGAGTGCAAAATCTGGTGCAGCTCTGCATAGAAACCAATCAGCTTTCAGGTTTTATTGTCAAAGCTTAATTGCACAAGCTGAAGTTAGAAGCTGATTGGCTACCATGCACAACTGCACCAAATTTTGCTCTCTCCAGCTTTAGTAAATGTGTCCAATTGTCCACCACAATATTGCAGTCCCACAATATGTCACTGATTGCCACCATTGCTAGTAAAAAAATAAATGAATAAAAATATCCCACAGTTTGCAGACACTATAACTTTTGCGCAAACCAATCAATATACGCTTATTGGGATTTTTTTTTACCAAGACTATGTAGCAAAATACATATTGGCCTAAATTTATGAACACATTTGATTTTTTTTATTGTTTTATTGGATATGTTTTATAGCAGAAAGTAAAATATATATATATATATATATATATATATATATATATATATATATATCTTTTTTTTTTTAATTATCTCTTTTTGTGTTTATAGCTCAAAACAAGTGAGAGATAAGCACATTGGATTAAGAATATATATATTGTATAGGTGTTTTTTGTAGACGGAACTAGCGGAGGTACATTTACAATATGGCCTATTAGTAGCCCTAAAGGAGACATGAGCTTTAAAATCTCACATGGAAAATCCATTTCAATTTACAGGAATATTTGTCTTGCATAATGCCCCAGATGGTGACCAACAACTATCATTACTGCTGAAATGGAATAAATATTCCCACCAGGTTTACACAGATTTAAAGGCACACTAACACCTGTTTAGTTAAGGTCACAGCAGACATGGGGAAACCCTTGCGGTATGAGTGTAATCTTCAGCTATGTAAAGGGTTCTTTGCTCTAAGAACCGGAAGTATAAAATGCTCTTTCTCAAGTTAGATTTACAAAAAAAGGTTATACGCTTTCCTAAGAAAAAACATTACCAACATTTGCAAAATTTATAATAGTATATTGAGCCAGAAAATCAAGATGAGAAATTATTTTCCCCCTATTATGGTAATATGGACCATAGTTTGTAGCCTGAGGGAATGTATTTGCTAAAAGAGTTGATATTTTCTCTTTTCATAGTTCATAGTCTAAATAAATGTAAAGTGTTACTAAACCCAGGACCCCGCATTCACTATATCTTGTCTCTCACATTACACAGAATATGGAAATGCAATTATTTTAGTAAATATAAACTGCTAAATACTTTTTTATCATCAGCATTATATAGCAGTCTTGTGACTTCTATCAGTGTCTGGTTAAAGTGGTAGTAAACTGCACCAATTTTTTTAAAATCCTTCAAGATAAAGGCATAATGTGTTAGTATGCATAACATACTAGCATGTTATGAAATACTTACCTTAGAATGAAGCCCTCCAGCGGCACGCTGTCACTGCTGAGAGGACTTCCATCTTTGCCCCGGTCTTCCTTCGGGTGCTCCAGCCATCTGATTGGGCGCGCCGCATTGACGTTGTTCCCGCTCATGCACGCAGGAGTCACGGACTCCCCCTACAAGCTTTAAAGTGGAAATAAACTTTTTTTGCACTTGTTCCTACAGGTACCATGAATATCTCCTAAGCCTGCACTCTTTAAGAAATATTCACACTGCATGCAGCCAGTGATGTCACCGGCACATGCACTCTGAAGGAACGGCAAACCTAGAAGGCTTAAATACACACAGGATGGTTTAAAAATGCTCCTCCTCTTGGCAGTAGCCTTACAGACGTCAAGCTTGTGGGCTTTTCATTGGCCAGAATAATAATTTATTCTGGTCTTTGAAATGAATTAACGCTAAACACCTGTAACGCACCAAAACGCTTGTAAAAGCATTAGACACTTTTACATGTGTCAAGCTTTTAGCTGCCACTAAAAGATTCTAAAAGTCTATATGTGCATTGACATATAGGATAAAATGGAGGGGCGTTTAGAAGCAGTAAAAAAAACACCCGTGTGAATGAGGCCTAAAGATGATAAGGATCTGTCAGATGTTCCTTTACACTTGTCTTGGGGGGGGGGGGTCAGTAAAAACGCTCAGCTGAGCTGCATTTTTACAGCCCCCCTAACCACACCCCTTTAACCACGCTATTTTAACTACCTCGCATCCGCGCTATAGCCGAATGACGGCTACAGCGCGGCTCTAAAATGCCGGGAGGACGTCAATAGACATCCTCCCATTCGGCTCGTGCTGGGCGCGCTGCCGCACACTGCGGGAGCGTGCCCGCGGGTCGGGCGGACCCGATGTCTGCCGGAGACCCGCGATCTCCTTACAGACAGGAGGAACGGGGAACCGCCGAAGTAAACACGGCGGTTCCCCGTTCTGTGAGGGGGGCATGCCAGATCTACTGATCCCTGTCACTGGGATCAGTTAGATCTGTCATGCCCCTGTCAACCCCGCCCCCCCACAGTTAGAACACACCCAGGGAACATAGTTAACCCCTTCACTGCCCCTGCAGGTTAACCCCTTCACTGCCAATGACATTTAGACAGTAATCAGTGGACATTTAAATTTCTGATCGCTGTATAAATGTCATTGGTCCCAAAAAAGTGTCAAAAACGTCCGACATGTCCGCCCCGATATCGCATTACCGATAAAATCGCAGATCGCCGCCATTACCAGTAAAAAAAAAAAATAATAAAAACGCCATAAATCAATGTCCATAGTTTGTAGGCGCTATAACTTTTGCGCAACCCAATCAATGAACGCCGACTGCGATTTTTTTAACCAAAAATATGTAGAAGAATATATGTCGGCCAAAACTGATGAATAAATTTGTTTTTTATTTTTTATTTTTGGATATTTATTATAGCAAAAAGTAAAAAAATATTGTTTTTTTTCAAAATTGTTGCTCTTTTTTTGTTTATAGCGGCGATCAGAAATGACACAGAGGCGATCAAATACCACCAAAAGAAAGCTCTATTTGTGGGAAAAAAGGGACGCCAATTTTGTTTGGGTACAACGTCGCACGACCGCGCAATTGTCATTCAAAGAGCGACAGCGCTGAAAACTGATAATTGGTCCGGGCAGGAGGGGGGTTTAAGTGCCCAGTAAGGAAGTGGTTAAAATGGTGCTGGGATCATGCTGCAAACATGTGTTTTTAAACATACACATATCCCCAACTGTGGTCAATGGCCAGGAGTGTGTGTATATTTGATAAGGTAACTGTCACCTTTCATGTGAAAATCGGGTTGGGGGAGCCAGGGTGGGGACAAAGGGGGCCCCATTAGGTAGGCTGTACTGGGCCCCATGATTTCTAACAGCAGCCCTGGCTGTGGGGGCACTCGATAGGAGGGAGGGTCCCGAGAAGAGGAGGATTGGGGCTGCTCTGTGCAAATTCACTGCACAGAGGAGGTAAGTATAACATGTTTTTTATTTTTATAAAACACGCCTTTACAATCACTTTAAGTCTGCAATAATATCACCCAAGGATGTCATAAAGAGATCTGCTAGACCTAGAAGAAGAAAATTATTCTGTAATATTTATAGCAACATACCAATAAAATGTAAAAGGTAAAAACTTTTAGGCTCCTTATAATGATCTGAAATTTCTAAACAATCAGTGGATCTATACTAAGGTGTGATGATACATTTTTACAGTCATTTGGCTCTCTAAATAACATTTTTTTTTTAGGAAAAGATAAACGTTATAAAAGATACTGAAGATAAATCTTGAGTCTTTGCATTGCTTTGTAAGCCCTATGCGTATCATATCACTAAGTTCAATTTCATCTTCTAAACTGAGAAAGTACATACAGTATTGTATTTTTCTCCTCACCATAGTCTGTGATAGGGTGTAGATGAGATGTGCTTTAGATACTTTTATAGTGTGTAATTTTATTTCTGATAGAAAAGACGGAGCTTGTGCTGGTGATGAAGCTCAGAGAGGCAGTCATGCCTAACTTCTCATTTTATGATTTTATAGAATGTGTGCTTGTTACTCTTCACACACAGTCTTTAATACAGGCTATAAAATACACTCTTAGACTGGCCATACATTATACAATTTTCTCACAGTTTTATGTACAATTTTCTTTACATTTACCTTCAACTATGTAGTACAAGTTCCTGCCTAATTGGATACAATTGAAAGCGTTGTTAAGTTTTGAACTCATATTATATTGTTTTTGGTAAATCCAAAAGAAAATTGTACAAGAAAATTGGACATGTATGGCCAGCCTTAGGTTTCTTGTACCAGTTGGAAGTGCTGGGATTAAATAGCAGGCAATGCCTATCCAATGGAGATGAGTAAATAATTGAAAGTCAATATTATTTTGTGATACAGTTTAAAGGGGAAGGATATGCATATCTCCAATATGTAAAGATGAGTGAATCATTTTTAGGTTTGACCCAGATAAATCTAATTTGGCAATCACATCTGTGCTAACCTTACCCAGTGTACTGACTTTTTCCATTATATTCAACTTTTCACAATATTACTCCATAGAACAATGAGGCAACATCCTCTGGGCAACTGTTAGCAATTTTGAACGGAGGATTTTTTTATTTATTAGATTTAAAGTGTTTGTAAACTCTAGATAAAAAAAAAATACCCTGCAAGACAAAGGCATAATGATCTAGTATGCATTGCATACTAGCTAATTATGAAATACTCACCTTAGAACGAAGCTGTTTCAGCGGTCCCCACACACCACTGTCACCGGAGACATGCTTCTTCCAGGTTTGCGGGCTCCAGCACTGTATTTGGCCAGAGCCGCGATGACGTCCCTCCTGTGCATGCACGCGGGAGCCACCGGTCTGGGCACATCTACTGAAGAAACGGCACCCTCGGGCGGTTTCTTCAGTGCGCATATGCCAATGACATTGGCACATATGGATACAGTGAATATCTCCTAATCAGTGCAAGCTTAAGAGATATTCATAGTTAAAGTGGTTGTACTGAGTTTGTAACCACTTTAACTACTTCCGGTCCGGGCCTTTTCTGGCACTTTTTCGTTACATGTAACAATCAGTATGTTTTGCTAGAAAATTACTTAGAACCCCAAAACATTATATATAATAGTGGCCATAGAGAATAAATCAGTGGGTTTTGCAATTTTTTTATGTCAAACATTATTTGCGCAGCAGATTTTCAAAGGCAATTTTTCGTGACAAAATACTCTTTTTTGAATTTTAATGCAAAACACACAATACATAATCCAATTTTCTTGTAAAATATAATAGAGAAAGTTACACCGAGTAAATAGATACCAAACATGTCACGCTTTAAAATTGTGCAACGGCGACGAACGATGTACATTTTACTATCTAAAGGCAACACTTTAAAAGCCTTAACAGGTTATCACTTTAGATTTACAGAGGAGGTCTAGTGCTAAAATTACTGCCTATGTTCTGACGTTTTCAGCAATACCTCACCTCTATGGGCCAATCGCTGTTTATGTGTGTGTGGGACCAAAGTGCGTGTTCACCTTTGTGTGCAAGCACAGGAGGACAAGGGCACTTTATTTATTTATTTATTTATTATCACTTTAATTGCTGTCACAAGGAATGTAAGCATCCTTGTGACAGCAATGGGCACATAACAGGTCTTCTTTATGGAGAAATCTGGGGTCTATAAGACCCCAAATCCCTCCTCTGCACTTAAAAGCATTCAAAAACAATGGTTGTAAATGCTTTCGATTTTCAAAAATGGCGCTAATGATTTCCGAGTAAACCGGAAGTGATGTCATTGCTTCCGGGTTACTATTACAGCTTCCAGCTTTGTTCAGCTGTTCGGTCAGTCGGCGGATGTAGCAGCTGATGGAGAAAAAGGAGGAACGGCTGCACACCCAAAGTCAATGCAATGAAAATGTATTAATAGGAGGTCATAAAAAAGACAACGCACAGGCACAGGAAAGGTGATGCGTTTCACACAATAAACGTGCTTTATCACAACCAGGTGGCTTACATGAGGAAAAAATATATATTTACATTATATATACAAACTATTAAAATCATACCTTAAATAGCAATAAGTATCACTAATATTATTATCCAGTAGCGGAGACTCTCCAAATAGGGTTATTTCTGCCTGTCCATGGGACATATCCATATCTATATTCAGCAAAAGAATGGAAAACAATATAAATTATAAGGAGCTCATTTGTCCTCTAAACAAAGACCCTTCTTAGTTTCATATAGCAAAAAAAGGGAAAACACTATACAGCCATATCAAAAAGAGCCAATTTCACTCAGGTGGAGTAGTTACTGAGATATCATAAGATATAGACGGTGTATTAACTCAGTGTTAGCCTTGTGTACTGTATATACAGGGGGGTAGCGATAGGGGTTGCAATTGCAACTGGGCCCCATGCTCCAGGGGGCCTGTTGCCTCCCTTATACAGCTGGATAGGAGGGGCAGCGGGGGTGGCATTTAGAGGAACCAATCTCCTCCATTTTCCTCCTAATGGAGGAGATTGGTTCCTCTGTATGCTGCCCCTCCTATCCAGTTTACTTGTCTTCTGCTATTCCCAGGGTCCCTGTGTCCCCCCACAGAGTTGCTGTCTTCCCCTCCTCCTCTCTCCTGCCAGCTGCTGTAGAAGATGTGTCATGATGGAGAGATGGGAAGGGGTTGGAAAAATTTGTCATTTACCAGCTCCTTCCTTTTCTGAATGGACAGAGTCAGTGATTGGTACCAATTGGTTCATTCATAACTGAAGCATAGTAAACTATTTTTTATTATGCTTCTGTTTATGAATGAATGGGAGGCTCGGGACACAACTATTCCTGTCCATTCATTATGTGCAGCTACACAGATGGAGATTGATGGCTGAGGTTTGTTTAGACCCCTGATATCTCATCAAAGCCCCCCAACAGAGCTCCTAAAATAAATTGCAAAACATTATAAAAATAAAATTGTAAAAGAAATAAAATGAAATGGTAAAAAAATAAATAAATAAATTAAAATAAAAATTAAAAACTACTGACACCAGTGAGGGAACAAAAGTTGCTATTGGGACCAGGCCCTGGCATTTCACCATCATGGGGAGGCCCGAAGATGGCAGAAAGGGGGCCTGCTGCACTTGTGAAAGGGTCCCCCTTGCGGGACCGTAATAAAGGGACCCGCAATGGGAGTAAAGGGCCCCAGGATCAGTGGGAGGAGGGAAGGGCCCTGGCCAGGGGTCGGGGGGGCCTTCATAATTTCTTGCACCGGGGTTCTAGTTATGCCTCTGTGTATATATGTGGGGTACAGGAAAATCTAACGCTTCTGGTTATAAGAGATGTATTAAAAACATTCCCAACATTCATCACCAGCACCTTAAAATTGACAAATAGGTTCTTTGTTAAGATGTCTCACATATATAAAAAGAAAAATCTGCCTTTCCGTCAAACTTACCTCATGTGGGTTAGGTGATGGCATGGAACTCTGAGTCAACTCTGAGTCAACACAGTGATGATAAAATGTCCCTTAAACATAGAAAGTGGGTGTGTCTGAGGGCCGCCCCCCGCCAGGGCCAATTTCCTGTGTAAATCAGGAAGCAGGCCTCTCCCATCTAGACGCCGACCGCAACGTGGCTGGCAAAATGGCATAGACTGTCATGCATTATGCATACCTAGAAATGATGTCACAAGCAAGTGGCTGGATATTAGAGTGAACATGGCCGGACCTGACGACCATGGTCAGAATCTGAAACACCCCATGCACATGTGCGGAAGCGCATAAGATGCCGCCCCCCTCAGTGGGCAATAGTGCCCAGCTGTCCCACACAATGCACACATGCAGGAGCTACACCACGCTGCAGGGCATACCACAGAGCACGGGTGCAGTAAACATCACCTCCCAGTAGACACCCGCGGTAGGGCAACAAACAGCCGACCCCCACAGCTCCACAATGTGCAACCAAATGTATGATCGATTACAAATATACAACACCATAACAGCATGTACACACCTAGGGAACAGGGGCAGCCAAGATAGTCAACATAAGCCCCCATTCACCATCCACATGTCAAAACAATGCCCAAAAATAAAGCCACAACGGTTGTCCTAAACGGTGGGGGGGGGGGGAGACAGGGGTAGAGGAAAAAGGGGGAGAAAATTTGAAATTATTTAGCCAAAACTGTTGTCCAAAGCCAACCAATGGCACTCCAATTAGTAAAAAAAAATGAATAGAGGGGACATGGGCCGGGGGATCCAATGGCTCCCATTGCCCTCAGTGTACCCTATGAGACCAGGAATAAAGAGCAGTGTTGCTGCAGTTGGGGACGGCACTGGATCAGTGAGAGGAGGCAGGAAAGTGTTTAAGGACAGGGGCAGAAAAAGTAGTGGGACATTTTTTACCTTAATGCCGGGTATGCATTGAGAAAAAAAAAAGTTTTTACAACAGCTTCAGATTCTTACTGTTCCAATCTTAGTAGTTTCCCTTAGTTGTTATTTCTTATAATTGTAGTGCAATCTATTCCCAGGGATGACAGGTGACGCATGTTTATTACTTCAGCAATGCAGCTTCCTATGTCACCATTAAGGATGGTTGAATCTACTTGGGTTTGGTTTGTGATCAGCTTTGCAAATCTTCCACAAAGTTTGCAAACTTTGTGGCAAATCCCATCTATAGGGTGGTGGTAGTGTGTGTATGTGTGTATCTTCTTATTAATTTCTAGTCATTTGTAGGGCTAATAATCATGTTGTTATGAAACTATAGACATTAAAGCCAGGCACAGCCACAAGGGACATAGTCAAATGATAAAATTAACAGTATAGCACGCTATGAGATTGAATTCCTAATAGGAAGTGAGCTGTTCACTTTGCAAGGAAAGCTGGACTTTGCATGAAAATAATCCCTGTAATCTACTGAATATAGTGAATTTTTACTTTGCAAAGGATAACCGATCACATGCATTTTTGCTTTTACATGATTTAATGATGAAAGTCAGCAGAGCTTCACTGCATTCTCTATGTTCTGAGGAAAATTCCTTTGCAAAGTGCAACTTCCCATAAAAAAGTAAACATCCTTTTGCCTCTAGTAAATCAACCCCTCTAGCTCCCTGATAAGAATTGTCAACTCTCCCTAACAACAACACACACTGTCAATATGGCTGCTGTAAGCCTACCCTTTCATAGTTAGGAGACTGTGTTATTTATTCCTTCAGATTACTGGCTTTTTTGACTCAGCTGCCAGGGGACACTGTATAATTGTTTGCATCTTGTTTCTGGCAGTGAAACTGCAAAGTCTTTGGCCAAAAGATTGCACTTTGCTAACCCCAGGGGTCTGCAGAAAATTCATCGAAGCATCAATTTACAACATGACCTCTAGTCACCTCTTTGCCTCCAGCTTGCTCATTGGACATGGAACTGGCATCAGTACCTACTGATTAAAGTGGTTGTAAAAGCACAAGTTTTTTTTTACCTTCATACATTGTATGCATGAAGGTAGTAAACCCTCTGACCAATGTCCACAACAGCTTTGGCTCTTCAGGAACCCGCACTCCTGATTGACTTTTGGTAGCAGCGGGAGCCAGTAAGCCAATCAGGGGATGGAGGGGGCGGGTCCAAGCTACAGCTCTGTGTGTGAATGGACACACAAAGCCACAGCTCGGGAGCAAGACTGCTTGGGTGCCCCCAAAGCAAGCTGCTTGTTGTGGGGGCTCCCGGCAGGAGGACTTTCTTTTGGTGGTATTTGATCACCTTTGTGGTTTTTATTTTTTGCGCTATAAAAAAAAGCGACAAAAAACAATATTTTTACATTTTGCTATAATAAATATCCAAAAAATGTAAAAAAAACTAATTTCTTCCTCAGTTTAGGCCAATGTGTATTCTTCTACATATTTTTGGTAAAAAAAAAATCGCAATATGCGTATATTGATTGGTTTGCGCAAACGTTACAGCGTCTACAAAATAGGGGATAGATTTATGGCATTTTTATTATTAATTTCTTTTTATACTAGTAATGGTGGTGATCTGCGATTTTTAGCGGGAGTGCGACATTGCGGCGGACAGATTGGACACTTTTGACACTTTTTTAGGACCAGTGACATTTATACAGCGAACAGTGCAATAAAAATGCACTGTATAAATTACACTGGAAGGGAAGGGGTTAACACTAGGGGGCGATCAAGGGGTTAAATGTGTTCCCTGGGAAGTGTTTCTAACTGTATGGGGGCTGGGCTGCCTGGAGGAGGAGAAAGATCGCTGTTCCTAATCACTAGGAACAGACAATTTCACTCTACTCCCCTGACAGAACAGGGATCTGCTTTGTTTACACAGGCAAATCCCCATTCTGTCTCTGCGGGGAACGATCGTGGGTGGCCGGCGTACATCGAGTCCACTCAACCCACTGATTGGCTCCCTCGCTGGCCAGTAGGAGCGCGCGTGTGCCTCTGGCGGCGAGCGCACACCCACAAGGGCTCGTTCCCATGATGGCGATTTGCGGGTACGAGCCACATTGCCACAGTAAAACGACAGCAGGCGGTCGTTAAGCACTTAAGATTTACTCTTCTGTGGGTACAAAGCTGATCCATGAAGCAGTAATGATAAACCATAGTGTACTTAAAGTTGAACTCCAAGAAAAATAACATTAATTTAAATGTATTCCCCAATTACCACAAAGCATAAAAATTAATTTTGTGTGCACCAAATGCCTTTGGAAACCCAGATTTTGCCTTGTAATGTAGCAGTGATATCATCAATGTTCTGTACATATCCTGTGCAGGGAGTAGAGTGGTGGGAGGGGCCCAGCAGGCTCCACCCATTACAGGCCTCCTACAGATAACTACAGGAGGGGGCGGAGACAAGACCAGTCACCCTGCACAAGGGGAGAGAGCAGCAGTGACCGGTCTTTATTACAGGAAGCTCCTGCACAGAGGCAAAGTATCGCCCTGGCTGCAAAGATATGGAAGAAATACAAAACATACACACAGGTTCAAGAAAAAATACACATCAATCTACTATTTAAACAATGTTTGCTTATCCTGTAGTTCAGCTTTAACCACTTCAGCCCCGGAAGGATTTACCCCCTTCCTGACCTTTTTGTGATTCGCCACTGTGTCGCTTTAACTGACAATTGCTCAGTCGTGCAACACTGTACCCTTTTTCCCCCACAAATAGAGCTTTTATTTTTTGCCCTATAAACAAAAAAAGAGCGACAATTTTGAATAAAAAACTTTATTTTTTACTTTTTGCTATAATAATATCCAAAAAAAATATATATAAAAAAACTAATTTATTCATCAGTTTAGGCCGCTATATATTCTTCTACATATTTTTGGTAAATAAAATAGCAATAGGCGTTTATTGATTGCTTTGCACAAAAGTTATCGCATCTACAAACTATGAGAATTGATTTATGGCGTTTTTATTTATTTAACTTTTTTTGCTAGTAATGGCGGCGATCTGCGATTTTTATCAGGACAGCCGGACACGTTTGACACTTTTTTTGGGACCACAGCCTTTTTTACAGCGATCAGAGCTAAAAATAGCCACTGATTACTGTATAAATGTCACTGGCAATGAATGGGTTAAAGCGGAGTTCCCCCCAAAAGTGGAACTTCCGCTTTAAAGGAAGGTGACCCCCTGACATGCCACAATTGGCATGTCATTTTTTTTGGGGGGGGGGGGGGAGTGGGGACCCTGGTTTCACAGGATCCCAGGTCCACTTCCTCTCCTAGAGCCGTGGCTCCGGAAAGGAAGTTCACCTTCCTCCCCCTCCCTCTCGGCGATCTTCTGGGACACGTCACAGGTCCCAGAAGATACGCCGGCCATTCACAAGGTGCAGCGCGACTCGTGAATGCGCAGTGCGCGTCCGTCTTTGAAGCCAAAGCTGGGTGCCCACACTTGTGATGCCGGTGCCACCGAGGACAGGGAAGAAGAGCGAGCCCTCAGGCGACCGCATCGCTGGAGCGTGGTACAGGTAAGTGTCCGATTGTTGTTTTTGTAGCTGCTGACTTTTAACTGGGTGGTACTCCGCTTTAAGCTGTAGGGGGCGATCAAGGAGTTAAATGTGTTCCCTGTATGTGTTCTAACTGTATGGGGGCTGGGCTGGTAGGGGTATGACAGATCTAATTGTTCCTGATTACAGGGATCAGTAGATCACTGTCGTGGGGCCTGACAGAAT
>BLSH010209529.1:887241-899682 GCA_018402905.1 Glandirana rugosa | reverse complement strand
ACAGTTGGCATGTCATTTTTTTGGGGGAGGGACCGGGGACCCTGTTTTCACAGGGTCTCAGGTCCACTTCCTCTCCTAGAGCCGTGGCTCCGGAAAGGAAGTTCACCTTCCTCCCCCTCCCTCTCGGCGATCTTCTGGGACACGTCACAGGTCCCAGAAGATACGCCGGCCATTCACAAGGTGCAGCGCGACTCGTGAATGCGCAGTGCGCGTCCGTCTTTGAAGCCAAAGCTGGGTGCCCACACTTGTGATGCCGGTGCCACCGAGGACAGGGAAGAAGAGCGAGCCCTCAGGCGACCGCATCGCTGGAGCGTGGTACAGGTAAGTGTCCGATTGTTGTTTTTGTAGCTGCTGACTTTTAACTGGGTGGTACTCCGCTTTAAGCTGTAGGGGGCGATCAAGGAGTTAAATGTGTTCCCTGTATGTGTTCTAACTGTATGGGGGCTGGGCTGGTAGGGGTATGACAGATCTAATTGTTCCTGATTACAGGGATCAGTAGATCACTGTCGTGGGGCCTGACAGAATGGGAAACCGCCGCGTTTACATTGTTCTTCCTCTGTAGTAGGCGAATGCGGGTCGCCGGCGGACATTGAGTCCGCCCGAACCACGGCCACACTCACTGAGCATGCGGCGGGCAACTGCGGCTAGACGGCGATTTACAAAGTGGAGCCACTTTGTCGCATTAAAAGTACATTGCGCAGTCGTCAAGTGGTTAATGACTGGTGTGCTTATTACAATATTTACCCATCAAAATTACAAATCCTTTGGCAGGTAAAATAAACATAGATGCATGTCAATTGTGTATTTAGCTTTTTGCCTGATGTTCCCTTTTTAACCACTTGCCGACCGCCCGCCGCAGCGTGACGGCGACAAGGTGGCTCGTTATCGCTAACCGCCGTCACCTGACGGCGGCCGCGATAACTAATATTGTGAGCGCGCGTGCGCCGCTGGAGGCACGCACGCGCGGTCACTGTGTTGGGGGGGCAAGGGAGCGGGTAGGGCGGACTCGATCTCCGCCAGCTACCCGCGATGGCCCCCCCGCAGCGAGAGAACGGAGGTCCGTGTATGTAAACATGGACCTCCGTTCTCATAGAGGGGGAAGGGCGATGATCACAGCCTTCCTCTACATGGAAGCTGTGATCATCCCCTTTCCCCAGTCAGGGCAGCCCACATACAGTTAGAACACGCCCAGGGAACACAGTGAACCCTTAGAGCGCCCCCTGCAGGTTAACCCCTTCACTGTCAATGGCATTTACACTGTAATCAGTGCATTCGCTGTATAAATGCCAATGGTCCCAAAAAAGTGTCAAAAGTGTCTGACATGTCCGCTGCAATATCGCAGTACCGCTAAAAATCGCAGATCACCGCCATTACTAGTAAAAAATAAAAAAAATTAAAAACCCCAGAAATTGATTCTCATCATCCGTAAACGCTGCAACTTTTGCGCAAACCAATCAATAAACGCTGATTGCGATTTTTTTTACCAAAAATATGAGGAAGAATATAAATCGGCCAAAACCGATGAAAAAAATGTTTTTTTATAATTTTTTTTTGGATTTGTATTTTAGCAAAAAGTAAGAAATTTGTGATTTTTTGCAAAATTGTCGCTCTTCTTTTGTTTATAGCGGCGATCACAAATGACGCAGAGGGGATCAAATACCACCAAAAGAAAGCTCTATTTGTGGGAAAAAAAGGACGCAAATTCCGTTTGGGTACAACGCCGCACGACCGCGCAATTGTCAGTTAAATCGACGCAATGCCGAATCGCAAAAAGTGCTCTGGTCCTAAAGTGTGAAATCCTTCCGGGGCTGAAGTGGTTAATGGATTATACAGTTTTCACATATGAAAAAGGATACAGACTTGTACAGTATAATAAAATGATTTTAAGTAGATGGAAATGGGATGATTTCTCACTGTGACATCTGAGAGCCAGCGACAGACCACTCATGAAATTAACAGCTTGGACATATGTTGGAGCTCGCAGCACCTGCACAGTCACTAACAGAATGTTTTTGGAGCTTGCTGTGGAGCCAGATGCCACCACTGCAAGCATCGCTTCTGTTCTCAATTTGCATCTAGGTCTGTAATTGCGACCAAGGAAATATTGATTGACTTAGCTGTCAGCCTGGGAAACCTCTTCAGAGTTCTTTTTTGGATTCTACAGCTTTTGTTTGTGTTTCAAAGGAAGTTGGAGCAATAAAACACTCAAAAGAACAATCTGTTAAGTAGTTTATAAATTATGAACACACATTTGTTTGTAAATATAATTATGCAATATGCAATTTAAAACAATATATTTTTAATGAAATCTATTTCTTCCATCAAACATTTAATGCTGTTTTTTTTCTACTTTATAAGAAGCTGTTAATAAACATATACGGGGAGATGTATATAAAAAGAACATCTTGTAACTTGAGATTATAGATCCACACTAAGGCCTCATGTACACTGCTGCTGGTAAACTGACGTTTAGAGGCATTTGGCCTTTTTTTCAGCTGCCCCTGGACTCTCCTCTATGTTATCTTATCAGTACATTTACACAGGGTCGTTTAAGGTCGTTTACAGGCAGTTGACTTTAGAGGCTTTTTTTGTAATGCAAATAAATGGGTTCAGACGCCAGTTCAGAGGCATTTAAAACACCAAACAGCTTGTAAACGCGCCTAAACGTGGTAACTCGCATCTAGGAGTGTTTTGTTTAGAGGCGTTTCCATTTGAAAAAAGAAAAAAACATTTTTTTAAAAAAAACGCTCCTAGATGCGATGAGGCTAAATGCGGCATGCAAAATGCGGTAAAACTGACAACAGACGCCGGTTTGTAGCTGTCAAGATAAAACGTTCAGGGGAGGTTGAAACAGCGTCCAGTGTAAATGGAGCCTAACCCATGCCATGAAAAGCACTGATACTGTCAGGTGTTCAGGAGGCAGTCCTGATGCTTCCTAAGGCCTCATACACACGGGCGTTTTATAATAAATAAGCAAAACGCCAGGTCCGAAGTTTTTTAAAAAATCTGCGTTTTTTGCGGCGTTTTGCATCGGCGTTAGCAAGCGTTAGTGAGCGTCGGCATCAATAGGCCTTTTTTAAAAAAAAAATCAGTCCTCTGCTATTTTTCAACCTAAAAACGCCGGCGTCAAAAAATGCTTGTTAACGCCGGTACGGCGTTAGCGGGCGTTAGCAAGCGTTAGTGAGCGTTTTGCCGATTGGCGTCAAAAAAACGCCAAAACGCTACAGCTACAGAACGCGATGGTCCCGCGTTCTAAAAACAGCTCACTAACGCTGACGCCCTCTACTGCTCACTAACGCCGGCGTTTTTAGAAGGCCATTGAATAACATGGAGAGCTGCAAAAAACGCCTACAAACGCCGGCGTGCAAAACGCCCGTGTGTATGAGGCCTAAATGTCTTTTTCTGCCAAACTGCAACTTTAAATTGGGCTAATGTGACGCAAATGCTAGACTTGCAGTTGTGGGGTGGCCCTATTGGCTTGAATGGCTGAATTTGACAGGTGGTGTCAACCCGACAAGCCATTTTGAATTTGCCACGAATGACAACAGCCACCTCCGGCTGTATTTTAGAATTTAAGAGGGTGTGGGGGTGGTAAAACCATGGCTCAGCTGCCATCTCCCAGCCACCTGTGTGACACCTTGAAGTTCAATACCAGCCACATAGTTTAGCTTTGAGTACAATTTGAAAATGTTAGAAACGCTGAACTTTGTATGGCTATCTGTGTCTTCATCTGGGAGATTTCCCTGGCTATATCATGAATGTAAGACAGAAGAGGGTGTAAAATACCTTACATACTCTAAACCACTGCACTTTGTATGCTGTACTATGCATTGCATACTTCTGATGACTTCCCTCTTTAAACAAGGTGTACGCACACTTGTTGCTAAACTAAAAGGTCATGAGTCATTGTAAGACTCTGATAACCACAAACACGATTCCCAGATGCAGAGTCGTGACTTATAGTTCTGCAACAGTTGGAGGGCCAAAGTTTGCCTTCCCCTGTTTTAAACCATGTGTTCTGCAGTAAGTTACATACTTACCATGTTTTAAATGACATACTCCTGACCACTGCACAGTGCACTGTATATGTTATGCCATGTGTTATATACTCCTGCCAAGTGCACCCAGTACACAGTGCTGTAAGTTACATACTCCAGGATGTGCTGCACTTTGTGTGCCACACTTAATGTTACTCTTGACTGCTGCACTCTGCACATTGCACTGTACATCACATTCTCTTGACCAGTGCACACTGCATGCTGCTCTGTATGTAGCAATACACTGAATGCTGCACTTTGCAGGGTGTAGATGCTTGCGGTTAGTTTCGCTCCAAATTAAAATTCGGACACATTTTTGTTTTTCTGAAATTCAGATGCATCCGAATTTCCGAATTACAATACTTCCAAATTTAACCCCTTCCTTACCGGGCCATTTCTGACACTTCTCTCCTACATGTAAAAATCATCATTTTTTTGCTAGAAAAATACTCAGAACCCCCAAACGTTATATATGTTTTTTTAGCAGGGACTCTAGGGAATAAAATGGCAATCATTGCAACTTTTTATATCACACGATATTTGCGCAGGAATTTTTCAAACGCGTTTTCTTTTAAAAAGAAACAGTTTAGTGAATTAAAAAAATACAAAACAGTAAAGTTAGCCCAATTTTTTTGTATTTTGTAAAAGAGGATGTTACGCTGAGTAAATTGATACCCAACATGTCATGCTTTAACATTGCGAACACTCGTGGAATTGCGCCAAACTTTGGTACTTAAAAATCTCCATAGGCGACACTTTAAAAATGTTTACAGGTTACATGTTTAGGGTTACAGAGGAGGTCTAGTGCTAGAATTATTGCTCTCGCTCTAACGCACGCGGCGATACCTCACATGTGTGGTTTGAACACCGGTTACATATGTGGGCGGGGCTTACGTATGCGTTCGCTTCTGCGTGCGAGCACGCGGGGACGGGGGGACTTTAATTTTTTTTTTTATTATTATTATTTATTTTACTTTTATTTTTTCATTTTTACACTGTGTCTTTATTTTTTATTTTTTTTTTATCACTTTTATTCCTATTACAAGGAATGTAAACATCCCTTGTAATAGGAATGGTACGTGACAGGTACTCTTTATGGAGAGATGTGGGGTCAATATGACCTCACATCTCTCCTGCAGGCTGGAAAGACTGAGATCAGAAAAAAAAATCCGATCCCAGCCTTTCCAGCCGTGATCACGGCTTTGTTTACTAAAGCCGGGCCGGGCGTGACGTCATAACATCGCGCCCGGTCCTCCGAGGGTCATAGAGATGACTGGTGACCAGATGGTCACCAGTCATCTCCCTGACGACACTCCAGCGGCGACGGATCTCTTCTCCCTGCCGCCGATCGTACGGGCGGCACGGGAGAAGCACCGAATGGCGGCGGGAGGGGGGATGTCCCCTCCCGCTGCCTACAAGAACGATCAAGCGGCTGAACTGCCGCTATGATCGTTCTTGTGGTGTACAGAATCGCCAGCTGAAAAAAATGATACCTGAATGGTGCCTGTAGCTGCTGGCACCATTCAGATATCCCCCCTCAAAGTCTAGGACGTCCATGGACGTCCTACCGGCGGGAAGGGGTTAAATCAATCCAAAATAAAAAAAAAGAAAATTCGGACTAAATTCGAATTCAAATAATTTTCATATACTTTTCGATTTTGAATAGTTTTCAAATTCATATTCGAAAAGTTTTCAAATTCCAATGGTTTTCATAATCGAATTAGAAAATTCCTCAAATTTGAATAGTTTTCCAATTTCCAAAGAGAACAAAATAGAATAGAAAACAAAGGAATAGGACAGAAAAAAAAACAATAGACTAGAAAAGAATATAACAGAAAACTAAAGAATAGAATACAACAGCTCTGTTCCACTCCACCACATTATATTCTTTAATTTTCTGTTATATTCCCCTCTATTGTATTCTATCTTTTTCCATTCTATTGCTCCACATTCCACTCCACCCCATTCTCCCTGGAAATTCGAAAACAATTTGAATTTGAAAACTATTCAAAATTGATTCGAAAACTTTTCTAATCAATTTGAAAATGAATAAACAAAACAAATTCCGAAAAAAAATTAAACAAATTAAACAAATCTAACTAAACAAACTTATATAAATAACGAATCGAAACAAAACTAAACTAAACTATTTTCTTTTGCTCTGCACAATCTAGTAGGGTGTGTTGTGTGCTACATATTCCTGACCAGTGCATTTTGGAATTTGTGCTGGAAGATTATACTTCTGACTCCTTTATTCTTTATGCTAAGTAGTATTTTACAGATTTTTGATCACTGTGTTCTATACACTGCTATATTTTGCATACCCCTAACCACTGCAATGTATACATTGTGCTGTAGGATACATACTCCTGACCACTGCACTGTACATGCAGAGTCATAAGTAACACAATCTTGACAGCTGCACTATTTTTGCCATTTTGTACAGTATGTTATATACATCTAGCTTTACAGTTACTGGCTGTTAAATAGTTCCAACTATTCTAATGAAATTGTTCTTAAAGTCGAGTTCCACCCAGAATTTTTTTTTTTTGGCATCCACACTCTTAATACTAAAAAGATGTAACCTTTTGTTTCCTTACTTTCAAACTACCTAGTAATTACATGTATTTTTTACTCACAATTTTGTTTCTCTCGCTGCTGGACATTTCCATTTTAGGTGAGGGTACCGGAAGCCCATCCATAGTCTCCTGGCATCTCTTCCTGAAAGAAGTGCATGGTGGGTAACCATCATGCACTCCTCAATCTCGGTCCGCCTTAAATTGTGTCATTTCCTGTCTGGAAATAACATGATTTTACAGTACAGGGAAGCCCACTGACTCCCGAGAAATGATGAGTCACATCTCCCAGGAGGCCAGGGGAAGCAGGAAGTGAGGAGAAGAGCCTAGGACCTAATAGGGGCAGATTACAAAGACCACCTAGCAACAAGCGACTTAGAGTAAGTATACAATTTTTTTTCCTTCAAAGGTAAGTCTATATAGGCAAAGGACTTGAATGACGTAGAAAAAAAAATTCTGGGTGGAACTCCACTTTAAAGATAGGCTTATATGAAGAGTTAATCATATGCCTATATAATGTGTGCAGAATGTCTTATATAATGGAGTTTACACTTTAACCGCTTGCCGACCAGCTGCCACTGCGGCAGGTTGGCACGTCTGCGCGAATCGCTGTCATTGTACATCGGGCGCGTACACGGTGATCTGTGCGGGGGAGCCAACCAGCGGGTCTGGCAGACTTGATATCCACCGGCCAACCGCAATCCCTCCAGAGACAGGCAGAACGGGTATCCGCCAGTGTAAACAAAGCAAATCCCCGTTCTGTCAGGGAAGTAGAGAGATCGTCTGTTCCCTGTGATCCGGAACAGCGATCTCTCTCCTCCTCCAGGCAGCCCAGCCCCAATACAGTTAGAAACACTCCCCAGGAAATACATTTAACCCATTGATGGCCCCCTAGTGCTAACTCCTTCCCCGCCAGTGACATTTAGTAATCAGTGCATTTTTATAGCACTGTTCGCTGTATAAATGTTATTGGCCCCAAAACAGTGTCAGAAGTGTCTGATCTGTCTGCCACAATGTCACAATCCTGCTAACAATCGCAGATTGCCGCTATTACTAGTAAAGAAAAAATAATAATAAAAATGTCATAAATCTAGCCCCTATTTTGTAGATGTGATAACTTTTAAAACAAACCAAACAATATACGCTAATTGGAATTTTTTTCACCAAAAATATGTAGAAGAATACATATTGGCCTAAACTGAGGAAGAAATTTGTGTTTTTACATTTTATTTTTTGGATATGTTTTATAGCACAAAGTAAAAAATATTGTTTTTTTTTTCAAAATTGTCGGCCTTTTTTTGTTTATAGCGCAAAAAATAAAAACCGCAGAGGTGATCAAATATCACCAAAAGAAAGCTCTGTTCGTGGGAAAAAAGGACATACATTTCATTTGGGCACAACGTCGCATGACCACACAATTGTCAGTTAAAGCGACGCAGTGCCGTATTGCAAAAAATGGCCTGGTCAGGAAGTAAGTAGATCCTTCCGGGGCTGAAGTGGTTAAAAAAAGATCTTTGTCCTAAGGTTTATGTGTTTCTGTGAGACAGTAAACCAGGCCTATTTTGTGGGCACGAGCCCTATGGCATATAGGTGTGCAGTGAATACAGTGAATAGGCCTAGGCTCTAATCAACCATGCCCTTTTTAAGCCCATTGTTAAGTGTGATTTGGTCACCCCCTGTTGGTTTGTGAATGGCCATCCAGTTGGTGATCAATGCTATTTGAATCACTCTGGTTCCAAAGTCTCAAAATCCTTCAGCTGTTATAGATAGGGATTACAAAAATGAAACACCTTGAGATATTCACATTTGTGTTCACTTCATTTGTGGCTATCTGGTACCATATTTTGCTATGAGTTTTGTTCCCAGATTGGGTGAACTCTGAATACCCAATAAACAAATTCACCATCAAAAACAAACCATACCGAAAAAGCAAAAATGAGGACCTGGCTGTGCAATACTGACATGCAGGGTTGCAATATGAAATCTTTATTAGGCAAGTGAATATGTTACTGATGTGGTCAGCTGCATGTCACCTATGCAGCCCCGCTGCCCTAGGCCACAGCCTATGTTGGCTGTGCAGAAATCTGGCTGTGCGCTCTTTTATATTCCTATGTTAAAAAGATTCCCATCACAGCAATGAACCAATAGAGAGATAAGGGATACAAGAGGGGGATGATATCCCTTGACACTCTCAGAACATGAAAAAAACTGGCATTTTACAGCAGCTCTGAGGTATCTGGGGGCCTGAAGAGTTTATCTTCATTGATAAGGTAGGTGGTGGCCCGCTAGGCTATAAAATGCATTCAGTACCTTTACAGTAAAAAATAAATACTGGTATAATAATACTGATATCTGACAAACACTGCAATGTGCTAAAATCTAAAATTCCCTTAGGTTTACCTTAATCTGACCTCTCTGTTATTTACTGTAGCCTACAATCCTGAGAGAACTTCACAGGTGCACTGGAAGTGCATTTTCTGAGGCCTGGGCTGTGTGACATCTTCTCTCTGTTCCTGTATCAACAATCACATTCAGACCCACAGAGCATATTTACTTTTGATTTGTGACTGAGAAAATTCTTGGTACATAGGCCGTTCTTAGACATTTTTAACATCATGCTTTCTTCATTCATTTTTTATGGCTACTGTGGTTAAATCCATGGTTATTTTTGACCACAGTAATGATGAAAATTGAAGGAGAAAGTTGGACAAATTCTTCATGTTTATTATCTGATCTAATGCAATTCCAGCCGTGAATGTGATTACTATTCAGAATCACATTAACTTGCATCCATCCTGAAATTATATGTTAAAATTCTTAATATTGTCATGGCATTTGAACAAAAATTTTCAAGACTTTCATATGAGATTTGTATAGTCTTTGTAAGAATCTTTGCATGAAAATATTGTATGGCAAGCTTAAATCTGATGAAAATCTGAAATATTGGTAAGCTGCTCCCTTTAGGTATCTCAAGGCCTAGTTTTAATGTTGGTTCTTCCACCCAGCGGCATTTAACAATAGGTAAGTATACAAAAAAGAGATCCAAAACCACATGCAGGGTGGGAGGGAAGGTTGGAAATGGGCTTTAATTGAAATTTTAAAGTACTCTTTAACCTTAACAAACTATTTATATAAAAACAAATAATTATCATACTATTAGCCTGCAATTTTTATAGCTTTGGAGGAGTGTATATATATTATATATATATATATATATATACATATATATATATATATATATGTATATGTATATATACAGTTGTGCTCATAAGTTTACATACCCTGGCAGAATTTATTATTTCTTCACCATTTTCAAAGAACATGAATGTTAACACAAAAACATTTCTTTCACTCATGTCATTTGGGTAGTCTCTGTTGCCATTATGATTAAAAAAGAGTAAACACAGTTGAGTGATAATAAATGGCTTCAGCCAAACACAACCATGAGTGAAAAATGTTTTGTGTTATCATTCATATTCTCTGAAAAATGGCCAAGAAATCATAAATTCTACCAGGGTATGTAAACTTATGAGCACAACTGTATATATATATATATATATATATATATATATATAATGTACAGTCTACACACATTAGACCAGGAAGAGGTACGCTGCATACAAACTTTGAACATATTTTGAAATACCAGTAAGTGAAACCAGTAATGGCCTATTCACAGCACTAGAGACAATTCTAAAGTTCAGATTACATTGCCTACAGCCAGAGTTTGAGGATGGCAGTTTTCAAACCACAAGAAAAGATTGAGCCTCTGGGCAGCTGCTTGCTGCTATTACCCATTGTGCCCTTTTACCTCCTTCTCATAGACAATAGTCTAATTTTCAAAGATAACAATTCAGCACTGAACAAAACGATTAGGGCTATGGGCTCTGCAAATCTAAATGCCACAATACTTAGTATTTGAACTTCTCAATGCCATCATTTGCAGAGACAATATGCCTATCTAATCATGTAACTGTGACATTAGTAATGTAAAAATTCCTTCTGTTTTCTGTAACCTATTACTTTTTTCTAAAAAAATATATTTTATAACAAACTTGATCTACTTATTGTACAGTAGATTATAGTAATATGTATTATCAAACAGTGGTACTGTAGACATTGAGGTTCAGCCTCCTCTAAGGATAAAGAAGTCTTGATTCTCCTGTCTATCAGCTACCTAACTGTATTGCACTACACACAGTGTTGCACACACAATGACATCACACCCTGGCCTTCCCAATTACTGGTATGCTCTCGGTATATCAAACTTTATTTTCCTCATAATTACATTTACTGTAATGCATTTAGCCTGCCTATATACACTTATCAACCATAACTTTATGACCACCCATCTAATATTAAGTAGGCCCCCTTTTTGCCATCAAAACATCCAATTTTGTTGTAAAAAAAAAGCCTTGACCTATCAAGGCATGGAGGCCACTAGGCCTCTGAAGGTATGGTTTGGTATCTGGCACCAAGCCATCGGTGGCAGATCCTTTAAGTCCTGTACATTTCAATGTGGGTCCTCCATGGGTAGGATTTATTTTTCCATCACATTCCACAGATGCTCAACTGGATTTAAATCTGGAGAATTTGGAAGCCAAGTAAACACTTTGAACTTGTTGTTGTGTTCCTCAAACCATTCTTGAAATATTTTTGCAGGGCTCATTTTCCTGCTAAAAGAGGCCACTGTTATAAGGAAATACTGTTTCCATGAAGAGGTATACTTGGTCAGCAACAATGATTAGGTAGTAGGTATGTGTCAAGTAAAATCCGCATACATGGCTGAACCCAAGGTTTCCCAGCAGAACATTGAGCAAAGCATCATGCTGCCTCTGCCGTCTTTCCTTTTTTCCATACAACATTCTGGTGCCATCTCTTCCCCAGATAAGCAATGCTCACACATTCCACCATTCACTTGATGTAAAAGAAACCCTGATTAATCAGACCATGCCACCTTGTTTCATTGCTCCAATATTCAGCTCTGATGCTCAGATACCCAATGTAGGTGCCTTTGGCTGTGGACATGAGTCAGCATGGGCACCCAGATTGGTCAGTGACTATGCAACCCCATATGCAACAAACTGTGATGCCCATTTTTTCTGCTTTCAACACATGAATTTCAAAAACAACATATTTACTTGTTACAATAAAGACAATAAAACGATGATCAACCCCCCACAAAAGTCTTTACTCAGCGCTGTGGATGTTGCAATATCTCTTCTTTTGAATGAAAAAAGCAGCTGCTGATATATTATGCAAATAACAGTATACTGATCACTACAGTCTCTGCAGCAGCGCTAACACATAATCATAGGCAATCCTCAGGGTATGTGAGACATAATGCTGGAACTCTTGCCACCACCAGATACACCCCACGTGCAAGAGGATTACGTCCCCTTAGGAATTGCACTTACCAGAACAAGGTAAGTATCTCGCCTGTATTTAGAATCAGCAAATATATTGTACAGGTATGACCGTCCTTTTGCCGTCTCCAACCAGATGTTCTCCTCCACTGCGGGTTGCCCTCACATATGCGGATAAAAAAGGCACGGGATGCCAACATAGCGTAAAACCGTCATGTTTATTTTTCACCCATCATACCCATAAAATAAAACTCACATGAATGCAGACAAATAATCGCTGTGTTTGTATGAGCAAAGGGAAACACGTTGCAATGAAACTCTCAGCTCCTACCGGTACCCGCCCGATATGTACTGTAGCTTCCTTGTTCCGGGTATCTCCTACGTGCTCACTCCGATGCGTCACTTGGCCACGCCCTGACGCGTTTCGTCATATCCGACTTCGACAGAGGGCGTGGCCAAGTG
>BLSH010209529.1:869459-882291 GCA_018402905.1 Glandirana rugosa | reverse complement strand
AACATGTCCATACTGGCGGGAAAACGGCAGAGGTTGGTCTACAAGAGGAGGTGACGCCCAACGGGAGTGTATACGCCTATTTTTTCCGTGCCCTACGGTTGTATCGCATTTTGGCAGTACAAATAAAAAGTGGGTAGTATGGGTATTTTATTTTGAGTGTACTTACGTCTGTTTATTAGCGACACAAACATACTCGTTTCCCTTTGTGCAACGTTACTTTGAGAGTCGAGGATGGCCATGGGCGGGCTATACATGACATCGAAGGAACAAGGCCCATAGAGGATGCACGAGTGAGGCTACGCAGTGAACCGGTACGGGACTGCGCAAAGCAGTATAGGCTGAAGCTGTCTCCCGCACCGGTTCACTGCGACAATGAACCAAAAATAGCGCAGTCGGCGTCCTTCACCAGTAGAGGGGTCAGCCACGGAGATGACCACTTCCTGCGGCTGACGCGATAAAAACCAAGTAACAGCGTCACTTGGCCACGCCCTCTGTCGAAGTCGGATATGACGAAACGCGTCAGGGCATGGCCAAGTGACGCATCGGAGTGAGCACGTAGGAGATACCCGGAACAAGGAAGCTACAGTACATATCGGGCGGGTACCGGTAGGAGCTGAGAGTTTCATTGCAACGTGTTTCCCTTTGCTCATACAAACACAGCGATTATTTGTCTGCATTCATGTGAGTTTTATTTTATGGGTATGATGGGTGAAAAATAAACATGACGGTTTTACGCTATGTTGGCATCCCGTGCCTTTTTTATCCGCATATGTGAGGGCAACCCGCAGTGGAGGAGAACATCTGGTTGGAGACGGCAAAAGGGCGGTCATACCTGTACAATATATTTGCTGATTCTAAATACAGGCGAGATACTTACCTTGTTCTGGTAAGTGCAATTCCTAAGGGGACGTAATCCTCTTGCACGTGGTGTGTATCTGGTGGTGGCAAGAGTTCCAGCATTATGTCTCACATACCCTGAGGATTGCCTATGATTATGTGTTAGCGCTGCTGCAGAGACTGTAGTGATCAGTATACTGTTATTTAATATATTTACTTGTTACCTAATATATCCCACCTACTTTCATATGCCATGATAACAAGATAATCAATGTTATTTGCTTAATTTGTCACTGGTCATGAAGCTGACCAGTGTATAGTGATAAACATGCTGCTCCTTTGCATATTTTAACTTGCTATGTGCTGCAACAAGGGTTAAAATACCTTGAACTAGCAGCATGTTGGAGGGCTGGACCTCTGCTATTATACATAGTTACATAGTAGGTAAGGTTGACTAAAGACTACAGTCCATCCAGTTCACCCTATGTAGGTGTGTGTGTGTAGAAAAATAATTTCCCATATCCCCGTATATTGTTTTCGCTAAGATGCACATCCAAAAGTCTTTTAAAACTATCCAAACTGTTCCACGTCCTTAACGCCCTGACAGTGAAAAACCCCATAGGCAGCTTAAGGTTAAACCACTTTTCTTCCCGTCTCATCATGTGGCCCCATGTTCTCTTTCACTCCCTGGGATTGAAAAATGTCATACTCACGCTGGGAACACCGTTGAGATATTTGTACATCACTAACATATCTCCTCTCAATCGTCTCTTCTCCAAGGAGTATAAATTAAGCATTGTAGTCGTTCCTCATAATTGAGGTTCTCCAGTCCCCATATTAATTTAGTTGACCTTCTCTGGACTCTCTCCAGCTCCAGCACATCCCTTCTGAGAATTGGCGACCAGAACTGGATGGAATACTCCAGATGGGGCCCAAACCAGAGTTTTATAAAGTGGCAGAATAATTGTTCTATCTCTGGAGTAAATTCCCTTTTTAATGCATGCTAATAGTGTGCTGGCTTTGGTAGCCGCAGCTTGACACTGCATGCTATTGCTCAATCTGTCTTCTACTAAGACCCCTAGATCCTTCTCCATCCTGGAAGCCCCTATGGGTTCACCTCCTAATGAGTAACTTGCGTTTATATTTTTACCCCCCAAGTGCATTACCTTACATTTTTCAATGTTAAACTTTATTTGCTATTCAGTAGCCCACTCCATTAATTTATTAATTTATATACACAATGAAGCAGTCTAGGTCGCCAATAGCCCCCTCTGCACATTGCTCTGATCAGCAGCCCTACTAAGGGAAGGAGAGTGCTGTTGATTGGAGCAGTGTTTAGGGGGTGTATTAAACAGCAGGAGGCCCAGGTCACTGCTTTGTCTGCGAAAGCAGCAGTCCAACTCTCCAATTGTTGCCAGCACATGATATTATTACCCTTGCTACAGCACATAGGAAGTAAAGTAAAACTGAAAGAGTAGCATATTAATTATTGTATATGTAGTCTGACAAACCTGAACTACTAATTCAAAGTATAAGAATTCCAACTAAGTGTAGGTGAAACAGTGTAAGTTTAATCAGTTAATGTCATAAAACCATATGCAGTCCCTTAAATCTCAAGCAGAACGTCATCCTCCTTGTGCACTTTAAATATTTTTCTTCCAACTTCCCTCTTGTTACAAAATCAGAAATTAGTATTTTTTCCTCCCTCTAAATACCTTTTTTGGGGAACTCAGGGGCACTCTTCCCACTTTTTCTCATCTAGGCAAGAATGGCGTATCCTGCCTTCCCTTCGGGGATACATACGCCATCCCAGGAGGCTTTGGTTCCATCTCAGGCACACTGCACATGCGCTGGACAATCTCACGTATACTGATGCATCATCAGGGGGCCCAGTGAAAGAATCAGAAAAGACACTTGGCCCTTGATGACATCATTGTTAGGACAGAGCTTGCCTGCTGGTGGCACTGTGGTGCTCTGAGCAGTATGCTGCAGTTTTAGTGTCCACCAGCAGGTGTCTGCCAGCAGTCAGCAGGTAACAGCAATCTGCTCCACCTGGCCACATCTGCTGGGAGAGTACTTAAGTGCTACTTATGCTATGGCTCCTTGCCTCAGTGTTTAAGCTACTCCTGCCTTGTTCCCTGTTTGCTCTGCTGCTGCCAGACTGTTGCCATTTACCCTTAAACGTGCCCTGTATCCAGTACCCTGTTGCCTTGTTCCTTTCTCAGTCTTGTTTCCCTTCTTCCCATCTGCTCCTCTAGTTTTCTACCTGCCCTGTATATTTCCAGTGTACATATTTGTACAGTATATTTAGTTAATTGTTAGGTTTCTGCATTTTGGTTGTTCAGTTTTGATTTTCATGCATTCTCGTGTTTATTGCTGTTGGTGTGTGGCTATTGTTCACTACAAATAAATCTCACTTAAAAGACGTATATACATGGTCTGGTCCTAGTTTCTATGTGTAGCTACATATATCTAGTCTCCCAGCTGCTGAATCCTGACAGTCTTATAGAAGATGATGGTGCGAGACCTAGAGCTCAACATCTAAAGTGAAGGTTACAGCAGAGAATGCTGGATTTGCGAGCTGTGTATTGTTTTTGAAGACAACCAGAGGGAAAGTAAGAAAAACAAGAATGGGATGCCCTTGTTGGACATTCTAAAGGCATGTGCATTGGGGCTTTCAGTAAGATGGTGGCGTGTGTATGGAAATTTGTGCTCATTCAGCCCTAAAATAGCATTTGTGAAGTCAAGTTTTTGGATGGGAATACTTGGCTTGCAATCTGTGTTCTAATTCATTCCAAAGGTGTTCAGTGGGATCGAGGTCAGGATTCTGTGCAGACCACTTCAGGTTCCTCACCGAATTCATCATACTATGTCTTTATGGACCTGGTTTGTGCACAATGCACACAATTTGGAAAGGGCTGTCCAAGGAGTTCATATAAGTGTACAAGCTTTTTTCTGGCAGCTCCATCTTGTGGCCATAATGTGTTTTTTTTTAAATATTGAGGTATTTCAGAAAATCACTGCATTATAGTCAATAGATGGAGCTGGTGATCATAGGAGATAATCATATTACAAAAATACAGTGATCATTTGTTGTGACTGTATGAATGCTTAAAGTGTTACTAAACCCACAACAGTAAAATCAGTCTGTATATGCAGTAAAGCATGCTTGTTATACTCACTGAGGAACCTAAGCGGTTAATCCTCTGTATTGTGTAAAAAGGCTGTTTGATCCTGTATGCACAGATCCTCCCCTCTTTCCACGGGATCCTAATAATTTCCTGACAACACAGAGTCTATGGAGTCAGGCTGCACATGCTCAGTTTGGTGTGTATTGCTAGAGAGTTTTTTTTTTCTTGGGAGGATACATGTGATCAGCACAGGGCCAATCAGCACTGTCCAGACAGTGGGTCAGGAGTCCTACAGTCTCATAGGGCTGTCAGAAAACTCCTTCTACAAGCTTTAACCAGTGCTTGGCTGGACACTTGGTAGAGGTCACAAGACTGCTATGTACTGCTGATGAGAAAAGGTATTTAGCAGTTTATATTTACTAAAATAATTGCATTTCCATTTACTGTGTACTGTGGGTGGTCAGATATAGTGAACGCAGGGTCCTGGGTTTAGTAACACGTTAAGACTTCCGCACAGTGTTTTTTTTTTGTACATAGATCCTAATGTATAATGGGCACTTAGATACATTAAGTTTGCATATAGCAAAAGAGAATCCTAAATACAGAGTTATTAATAACATTTTTTTAGGATTTGCTTAACTAATTAGTAAACATGCTTAGCAGGCTCTCAAATTTGGGTCATGCAGGGGTAACTTATTCGTATTTACTTAAAGCACTCCCGACATGTTGAGGTTACATCACTGCAGTCTACTGCCTATTTCCACTAATACATTTTCTCACTTCAATTACGAATTTTAAACTTGAATAAAATTATTTTTAATATGTTTTTAAAAAATGTTAAAAATGAATAATTTTTTCTTAATTATTGCAAAATATTTAGACGTACTGATGTCATTAGGATTCGTTAAAAATAAATATCAGGAATGCATACAAGCTTGTTTACATTTTTTTTTTATTATTATTTTTCATACTTTTCATATTAAATTGTGTTAATTGGTTACAACTCTAAAATGATAAACTTCTAGGAGTCACATTTAAAAGTCTCCTGCTCCTGTAGAGGCAGCTGCTGCCTCATTTTTCCTTGGTTCCCTTTAATATTCTCAGCCTGGAACAAAATGGCTTTGTTTTTCAGTACTTACAGGCGTTTGTCCATTTTGTAGGCTGCTCAAAGCATTAGTACATTATTTGTTTCAGTGTGAGGCTTTCAATGGCAAAAATTATGGTAAAATCAAGATACAAAATGCTCCGGAAGACACTCCATCAGTCATCAAAGGCAGGATTGGGCAGTATATGCCTTAAAGTATTTGTTACTAAAGCATTTTATATGATATGTGCCTGATGTACCATGTACTTGTATGAAAATGTACCTTGTTCTCTTTGTATTGCTTCCTTTTGTGTGAAATCCCTGATGTTCCTGCCAGTCCTGCCTTTGCTTTCCTATTAGAAACTGACCACACTAAGCAGGAGAACACACCGTGATCAGTTCTCTAGGTATGATGGGAACCCAGCCTGCTCTCCTCCAATAATCAGACTTATCCTGACAACCCCCCTCCCCCCCAAGCCTTTTACTGTAAAGTTCAGTGTGCTGTTGCTTCTCCTCCCCTAGCCCTTATGCAGCTGAGAATAGAGGGAATGTGATCACTTGTAAAAAATGGTAAAAAAAAAAAAAGGAATTATGATGTATTTTATATCTAATGTATGCACAAATGCTTTGTCTTTCATTTAAATTTTTAGTGCCGGTTCACACTATGTGATGCAGAAACCGAATGTGATTTTAACCACTTCCACACTGCCTACCGTATATTTACGGCGGCAGTGTGGATGCGTCCCGCGAATCGCCGCAAATAAACGGCGATTTGCAAAGTGGCCGCTAGAGGGTGCGCGCGCGCCCGCCGTACTCCGGAGGAGTGTGCCCGCGGCTCGGGCGGACCCGATGTCCGCCGGCAAGCCGCGATTAGCTGCCACAGCCGAAGAATGAGGAACCCCCCATGTAAACACGGTGGTTCCCCGCTCTGTCAGTGCGGGCATAGGAGATCTACTGATCCCTGTCACTGGGATCAGTTAGATCTCTTATGCCCATAACAGCCCAGCCCCCCCACACTTAGAGCACACCTAGGGAACACAGTTAACCCCTAGATCTCCCCCTGCAGGTTAACCCCTTCCCTGCCAATTGCATTTACACAGTAATCAGTGCATTTTTATAGCACTGATCGCTGTATAAATGCCAATGGTCCCAGAAAAGTGTCAAAATGGTCCGACATGTCCGCCGCAATATCGCAGTACTGCTAAAAATCACAGATCAGATCGCCGCCATTACTAGTAAAAAAAAGTAAAAAAAATAAAAACCCCAGAAATGAATTCTCATCATTCATAAACGCGGCAACTTTTGCGCAAACCAATCAATAAACGCTGATTGCATTTTTTTACCAAAAATATAAGGAACCCTTCTTTGGGGTTAAAAAAAGCGGCCGAAAAGCACAGCTTAAACAGTGGTAAAGCACCGCTAAAACAAATGGCACTTTATCGCTAATGCACGCGTGGCCCAGGGTAAAAGGGGTCTTATTGTCAAAGCTTAATTGAACAAGCTGAAGTTAGAATCTGATTGGTAATTGTGCACAGCTGCACCAGATTCTGTGACCACAAGTTTTAGTATATCTACCCCCTCCCCTTGTGTACTATAGGAAGACCCCCTTCACACTGAAGAGCTGCTAAAACAGCTCCGGTCATTTTTGTGGTGCTTTAGCAGCACTTTTCTTGCGCTAATGGGACATTTTTTTTAAAAAAAAAGACCTGTTTTGCAGCACTTTCAGAGCGCTTTTAAGGTGCTTTTAAGCACTGCCCTGCCCATTCATTTCAATAGGCAGGGGTGTTTTTGGAGTGCTATTTCTAGTGCTCCAAACACGCCCCAAAGATGCTGCTTGCAGGACTTATTCTACTGCCCCACAAGCGCACCTCCCAGGTGTGAAAGCACCCATTCACATGAATGGGAGGCAGTTTTCAGGCACTATTTTTAGCGATAAAATGCCTGAAAACTACCTCAGTGGGAAAGGGGTAAGTCTGAATAAAATAATCTGAATTCTTTGAGTAAGTAGACTGTGTTCCTTATATACAATAAGGTATTGCAGTTATGTTGTGACTGGAATATACCATCATGGAGAAACAGTTAGAAAGCATTAACCTATTGCTCAATCAGATGTGCTCACATTGCTTTTTTTATATCCCGATGTTCCCGCTAGGGGAATTCCACATATCAGCGGATCTTTTTGCCAGTGAAGTGCAAATAAGGAGACATTAACATGATAAATGACAAACATTAGACCCAGCAATATGCCTGATATCACAGAACATGTCTATGAATGAAGACTGCTTTCTAGGAAGGCAGACATGAGAAGTCAAGGGAGGATAACTGACAGGCAATACAGGTGTCTTGAGGATGTTATGATATGGTTGAGAGCTTTCAATCACTGCAGACCATGAGTGGCTCTATGCTAACTAGAAGAGCCAATGATTCAACAACCACGGGAAGTAACAGAAGGAACGCTCTTCACAACAGTTAGACAAGCATGAAAACAATTTGGCAATGTAAGCTGGTATTCATATTCAAGTATAAAAGTGGTTTTCTCAGCTACACAGCATTAAATAGTAAACCAATGAAGAGACACAGCATTTAAAACATATGTGCATAGTAATTAGAAACAAAGTTCAATGCAGAGGGAGGATAGGCATACTTTGTATTAGATGCCTCTAGTCTTGAAAGTTTTATTGTATCTTAGCTTTCCATATCCCTGCATGCTCTTTGTTCGCATCACTAACCTTTGGAAGTGGTAGGTATGGCAGGTTCAAGCTAAGTCAAATTATTCAGCACCCCAGAACATCTTTATAAACTCTTCAACCCCCCTCCCTTCACCCACCTTTCCATGCTACTTTGCAACCTCTCCACGGCAGTAGTCCACCCTTAATAAGCTCCAGTAATGGATGGTATAGAACAGGGATATGCAATTAGCGGACCTCCAGATGTTGCAGAACTACAAATCCCATGAGGCATAGCAAGACTCTGATAGCCACAAGCATGAAACCCAGAGGCAGAGGCATGATGGGAGTTTTGTAATAGCTGGAGGTCCACTAATTGCATATCCCTGGTATAAAAGCTTACCCAGGGGAAAGACCTCACTGCCCACCTCTCCCTATGTGACAATGTTGGGACCTAGAAATTGGCCTCTCATTCTATATGTGCAAGATGTAATAGGGATGTAGGGGACTTAATACATTTGTTGTGGAGACTTCTGAAATTGCACCGCTATTGAAGCTCGGTTGTCGCAACAGTGAATAACACCCTTCAGGTGTCTATCCCTTTAGACCCTAAACACTGCATTTTAAGAATGCTTGATGCCATAATTACAGGTATGCTAAAGAGGCGGCTACTAGAGCCCTGTTTCCGGCCTGCAAGCTCCTTTAACTATGTTGAACCTCTCCCATTCCCTCAATGCCACAGATGTGGATTCAGCAAATGGGTTCAGTGTTAAGAATGCCAGCACAGAGGCAGCCACTCAAAGTTTGAAATATTAGGGGCACGTTGGCTGGCTACTTAGGGGCTAGCGCTGACTGACTTAGTAATGGACAGAATCATAATATAACATGCGGTATAATTTATCTGCTTCATTACTCTGTATTGGGTGAAGTGGGGAACTGACCGCTCAGATAGATATCTTTCCTCTGCTTATTGGGTCAATGAGTAGATATTTTAGGATTGTTGGGAGCATTTGTACTAATTGTTTATCCTATTGCTCACTGTGTTCTCAGTGATTTGAATTGCAATTCTGTTAAGCTGACTGATTATACGAGGTGTTGGGACAGTACTTGGTGCATTGCAACTGGATGTTTGTACTATATTTTTTTGTTTATTGTCTATTTTTTGTGACATCTCAGTAAAGTCTTACCCAATTAAAATAAAAATAAAAAATGTGGCCGCACTGTCAAATGGTGGAGGTAGCATGCTTCACCATACCCCAAAGCCCTGATTGTTAGATAAATAGTGAGAAGGCAGTGAAAAAAAAAGTAAAAAAAAAGGCTCCTGTAAAAAAAAATGTTTACATTTACCTGGTCCATAATCACATCTCTAATATATTTATTTTCTTGAAGAATGAGGTTTTATGAAGAGTCTTAACCCCCCTGGTCTTTCCCTGTGCTCTGTGGTTTCTTCCGCCAGCCCCTATGTCACTGTGCTGATGAGGGGGCTAGTGGAAGGAACTACAGTACACTGTGGGGAACCAGACATCCAACACACCTGAAAGTATGATGGATGTCAAACATTTTTCTGCAAGTTTGGTCTTCAAGGGGAATATGACCCCATGTATATACATGTACATACAGTATCTCACAAAAGTGAGTACACTCCTTTTTGCAAATATTTTATTATACCTTTTCATGTGACAGCACTGAAGAAATGACACTTTGCTACAATGTAATGTAGTGAGTGTACAGCTTGTATAACAGTGTAAATTTGCTGTCCCCTCAAAATAACTCAACCCACAGCCATTAATGTCTAAACCGCTGGCAACAAAAGTGAGTACACCCCTAAGTGAAAATGTCCAATATGGGGCCAAAGTGTCAATATTTTGTGTGGCCACCATTATTTTCCAGCACTGCCTTAACCCTCTTGGGCATGGAGTTCACCAGAGCTTCACAGGTGGCCACTGGAGTCCTCTTCCCCTCCTTCATGATGAGATAAAAGAGCTGGTGGATGTTAGAGACCTTGCACTCCTCCACCTTCCGTTTGAGCATGCCCCACAGATGCTTAATAGGGTTTAGGTCTGGAGACATGCTTGGCCAGTCCATCACCTTTACCCTCAGCTTCTTTAGCAAGGCAGTGGTCGTCTTGGAGGTGTGTTTGGGGTCGTTATCATGTTGGAATACTGCCCTGTGGAGAGTCTCTGAAGGGAGGGGATCCGCTCTGCTTCAGTATGTCACAGTACATGTTGGCATTCATGGTTTCCTCAATGAACTGTAGCTCCCCAGTGCTGGCAGCACTCATGCAGCCCCAGACCATGGCACTCGCACCACCATGCTTGACTGTAGGCAAAACACACTTGTCTTCGTACTCCTCACCTGATTGCCACCACACACACTTGACACCATCTGAACCAAATACATTTATCTTGGTCTCATCAGACCACAGGACATGGTTCCAGTAATCCATGTCCTTAGTCTGCTTGTCTTCAGCAAACTGTTTGCGGGCTTTCTTCTGAATCATCTTTAGAAGAGGCTTCCTTCTGGGACGACAGCCATGCAGACAAATTTGAGGCAGTGTGCGGTGTATGGTCTGAGCACTGACAGGCAGACCCCCCACTCCTCCAACCTTTGCAGAGATACTGGCAGCACTCATATGTCTATTTCCCAAAGACAACCTCTGGATATGATGCTGAGCACTTGCTCTCAATTTCTTTGGTCGACCATGGGGAGGCCTGTTCTGAGTGGAACCTGTCCTGTTAAACCGCTGTATGGTCTTGGCCACCATTCTGCAGCTCAGTTTCAGGGTCTGGGAAATCTTCTTATAGCTGGGACCATCTTTATGTAGAGCAACAATTCTTTTTTTTTCAGATCCTCAGAGAGTTATTTGTCATGAGGTGCCACGTTGAACTTCCAGTTACCAGTATGAGAGAGTGAGAGCAATAACACCAAATTCAACACACCTGCTCCCCATTCCCACCTGAGACCTTGTAACACTAATGAGTCACATGACACCGTGGAGGGAAAGTGGCTAATTGGGCCCAATTTGGACATTATCACTTAGGGGTGTACTCGCTTTTGTTGCCAGCAGTTTAGACATCAATGGATGTGTGCTGAGTTATTTTGAGGGGGCAGCAAATTTACACTGTTATACAAGCTGTACAGTCACTGCTTTACATTGTAGCAAAGTGTCATTTCTTCAATGTTGTCACATGAAAGATATAATAAAATATTTGCAAAACTGTGAGGAATGTACTCACTTTTGTGAGATACTGTACTGTAAATACATAGGTGGCCCATATAGTGAACTTGGTGTTAAATTATTCACTTTAAAGGGGTTGTAAACCCTCAAGGTTTTCACTTTTTAATGCATTCTATGCATTAAGGTGAAAACCCTTCTGTAATGTAGCAGCCCCCAAGAACCTCCATTTTACTTACCTGAACCCGATCGTTCCAGTGATTGGGATGAGCACAGCAGCTCCAGTCGCTGTCTTGGGTCCTCAATGGCTCCTGCAGCTATCAATCAAATTCAGTGACATGAGTGTCGGGGCCGGCCAAGTCCTGCTGTCTGTGTCAATGGATGCAGCAGCAGGACTCTGGAGTGCACCCACACAAGTAACCCCCAGGGAAACCGCTTCTCTGAGGGGGCACGAGAGAAGAGGAGCCAGGAGTGTCACTGGGGAACCCCAGAAGAAGAGGATCACTCTGTGCAAAATCCTTGCACAGAGGAGATAAGTATAACATGTTTGTTATTTTAAAAAAAATTAACCTTTACAACCCCTTTAAGGTCATTACAAAGGACAAGGGAGGAACTCTATACATATGGAGTAAAAGAGATGAAACCACCACATATGAAAAGGCTTCTTCACAGTAAAAGTTGTGAAAATGTGGAATCGACTCCCTAAAGACTAGTTCTGGCCATTTTAGTGGATTGCTCTAAAACATAAGCTGCACGTGTTTCTAAATGCACAAAATGTAATTGGATAATAACATTTATAGGTAATAACTCCAGAGGTTGCTGATCCAGGGAATATGTGATTACCTTCTGGGGGATCAGGAAGGAATTTTTCCCCAAATTTGTTCATGTTTTAAAGGGGTTATAGGGTTCTGTAAATTAAGAATTCTCTTTTTTTATTCCATTTATTTATTTTTGTTTGAACTCGATGAACATGTGTCTTTTTTCCACCTAACTATGTAACAACCCAGCAAGAGCATGATACAGAACCACACTCCATAGAAGTTATCCGATTAGGTTTATTCAGTGTAGCTGACTTCCAACGCAATTCTTTCCCTAAGCCACACCCCTCTGATTCATTTAACCCCAATTTGGCTTATTCATAGAGGCTACATTTGCTGGATGAGCTCTTTGTTGACACCCAGAGCAGTGGAGAACCTGAGAAGCACGTTTGGTACTTGGAGACAGGACAAGGACTAGGGATGTTCAGAATGGACAGCTGTCTGGTGGTATCATGTGAGGTGGGAGCAGCCCCATGGGGAATTGCTGCCGCTACAATCTGACAGAGGTATTAACAGTGACGTTACTACTACTGTCAGCATTGAGTGGGAAGTGACAAAGCCAAGTCTGAAGAGGAGGAGAGAACTGGGAGGAGGTTCGGGCTGTGTTCTCTCTCCCTTCCAGGTTCTCCCTCCTGTCATTGCCGCACTCCGGCATTGGGACTGAGCAGGGATTCCTTATCCACCCCCATTTCCTCCCAGCAAAGAATGTGGGGAAGGGGGTGGGGAAGTAAACCATGCTCAGTCTAATGTAACAGCTAGTAGCATCTCTATTGTGAGTTCCCAGTGCCGCAATCACATACCCCAGCAGCTCTCCCTGCCAGCTGCCTGTCTAAACTTTTAAAAGCAGCTTCCCCCAGGCTCCTTCTCAACAATGAGGTTTCAAGATGAGAAGGAGCCTGGGAGGAAAGAACATCCCACAGGTGACTGCCGGGGAGGGGGGACAGAGTAGCATATATTCATTTTGGGGATGAAAGTATTTATGCTAGAAGATGGAAAGAAGTGGTATATTAGGATAGGGGACTGGGGGGATTTGTACTGCAAGAAGGGAAAAGGAGGAAGTTTGTGCTAGGAGGAGGGATTTTGGAAGAAGATTTATACTTGGAGAAGATCGTATTTATGAA
>BLSH010209529.1:834823-869235 GCA_018402905.1 Glandirana rugosa | reverse complement strand
TGGCATCACATATGTGACGACCACAAGACAGTTTTGTCGGTTCAGCAACTTTAGACGTTAATAACGACGACCTCTCAGTGGCTTTCACTGCATTAACCCCTAAAACTATTCAACCGAGAAAACTGACTTGTGGTCCTATTCCGGTAGATCGCGGGACCCGTTTCTACGATTTACCACATGGGGGGTTCTACAAACTCGTAACACTCAGTCGTTTTTAAGGGAGGAGGCAGGCTTTTTTTACATTCACGATTAGACGTGTGAATGGGTGATTCGTATTTAAGTGTAACTTGGGGATTTGTGCTACTAGGGATGATTGAGGTGGGGGGGAATATGTGCTAGGAGGATTTGTGCTGGAAAAGAGTAAGGGGGAACTTGTGCTGGAAGAGAAGATGAGGGGAGATTTGTGTTGGGAGTGGGAATTTGGGGGTGGGGTGAATTTTGGTTTGGAAAGAATTTTGGCTTTCAATGTGAATTTATGCTTAGTGGGTAAGTGTGCAGATTAGCACTTACATTTTTTTCGGACGGAGGAGGGAATTTTTGCTGACTCACAATGCTCAAACATCTTGGGGGGTACACCATTTAGCATCTTTGCCCAGGGCGCTAGATGGCCTTATCCTGGTGTTCAGTCAAAAGAGCCAACTTATCAAAATCCCCAATTACGTCACTTTCGGTGACTCTCCAGCAGCAATAATTGCAGATTTCAACGACTTGGCTGTTTTGACAGAACACCAGCAGTGTATACACTACGGTACATGATATAATGAGTGGACATTGTTATTCCGCCCACTAGTAACCAACAACATGGCCACCTCCAAGGCGGTGACAAGTTTTTTAATCCTTAGCTGGCACTCTGTCAAACCAGCCAACTTGTTGTGTACCCTAGTGTATACGCTGCCGGTTTTCTGTGAAAACAGCCAAGACATTGAAATCTGCAATTACTGCTGCTGGAGAGTCACCGGAAATGACGTAATTGGAGGTTTTGATGAGTTGGCTCTTTTGACAGAACACCGGCACTGCTTGGAGGTCCAATATCTTTTATCTTTGAATTCTCACTATGTAACATCCCACCCATACCTCATCCTACCACAACATACAGTACATCAGTGGCAGCCTGCACAGGCGCTGCCCCCCCATCCATGCTTCCAACCCCCTAATATACATCCGGGTCGCCGGACACATGGATTCCAATGGGGTTTTCTTTTATTTTTAAGCTCGTGATTAGGGTCAGAGGCTCAAATAGGCTTCAAAAAAGGGTGGGCTCAGGGTGACCCTGAGCCCACCCAGTCATGTGACAATAGCAACTGGGGGGGTGGTTGTTTGCTGCCCCCCCCAAAAAAACACCAGCCACAACTGCAGTACATGCTGTATGTGTTGGTGCATTGGTAACTCATTTAAAATAAAAGGACAATCTTTATGCAATTCACAATAATGGGTGACACAACGTGCATCCGTCGGTGCAACTCAACACAGCACTGGATCCTTACAGATAAATAATAGTAACAATAATAAATACCAATGGCAGGAAATTTACATTTTCTTTGAATACTGCCTTCTTAAATGCATCGCTGATAACATTTCAGTTACATAAATAAGAGCAAACATTTTTTTTCATCTAGATGTCTCAATCGATATATATTCTCACTTCTAGTGTATTGGCCTGTAGCTGTTTAACAGAAGTGGAGGGATAAATTGAGATTATCACTAATAAGCATGTTGGTTTCTGATGTATTAAACAGAAAACACAGCGCTCTTTCGGAATATCACACAGAATACTGATCTGCCCACATGCTGTAAAAAGCCCCGTAGTCAGTTAGCCAGAAGAGTTCATTAGACTCCCCATTCCGTGCCATGTAAAAGGGATAGGAAGCCAGACTGGAGTGATTCATTGTCTTATGACTCAATTCTAATCATTTCAGTCAGTGTGACTGACAGGGAAGTGCTTTCCACTGTGATTGAGAGTATTGATTTCTCAACCCCCTTTTGGGGCAAACTGGAGATACACAATCACACAACCTTCACTTTCAAAAAACCTCTTCATCTGCCTTAATCATCTGATCGATAATCAGCATCAGGATTCTGGATCTTCAGTGAAGCCTGGGTCCAATGTCTTTATTTTCATTCCAGCAATGCCGTATGTATTTGCTGAGTCAAGGAGAATAAAACAGGTTAAAAAATGAACAGCGAGTAAAAGCATTTTGTTGCTGTTTATGACACTTTTTTTGTATTTATGCGTTTATTCATGATCAGTATTTATTATGTCATTGGCTTTTAGTGCCCATTTCGATCTTTGCCTGTGCATAAAGATTAGGCACGTGGTTTGTCATGGTCAACCTGCATTTCCTTTGTGTGTTGACATGCATTTTTGACACGTGTGTTTTTAACCACTTCAATACCGGGCATATTTTGGACTTGGTGTTTACAAGTTAAAACCAGGTTTCTTTGCTATAAAATTACTTAAACCCCCCAAACATTATATATATTTTTTTCTAACACCCTAGAGAATAAAATGGTGGATGTTGCAAAACTTTATGTCGCACCGTATTTGCACAGCGGTCTTACAAGCACTTATTTGAGTGAAAAAATAAGACAGCAGTAAAGTTAGCCCAATTTTTTTCCATATTGTGAAAGATAATGTTACGCCGAGTAAATTGATACCCAACATGTCATGCTTTGAAATTGCACCCGCTCGCAGAATGGTGACAAACTTTGCAACCTAAAAATCTCCATCGGCGACATTTAAAAATTTCTACAGGTTACCAGTTTTGAGGTACAGAGGAGATCTAGTGCTAAAATTATTGTTCTCGTGCTAATGATCGCAGCGAAACGTCACCGTTTTCATATGCAGGTGGGACTTACGTATGCGTATGCGAGCTCGCAAGGACGGGCGCTTTAATTTTTTTTCCTTATTTATTTAAATTTTTATTTTTAAATTTTACAACGTTATTTTAAAAAAATATTTTTGATCACTTTTATTCCTATTACAAGAAATGTAAACATTCCTTGTAATAGAAAAAAGCATGACAGGAACACTTAAATATGAGATCTGGGGTCAAAAAGACCTCAGATCTCATATTTACAGTTAAATGAAAAAAAAAAAACAATTTTTTTTAAAATGACAGTTAAAAAAAGGGCCCTTTAAGAGCATTGAGCGGAAGTGACTTGTGACATCGCTTCCGCCCTGCAACTTTATGGAGCTGAGTGGGTGGCATCTTCCACTCACTCGGCTTCCTGTGCAGGGGGGCAATGGACCGGATCATCTCTACTGCTGCCGGCGGGGCCGGTAAGTGGTGGAGATGATGGGAAAGTGGCAGAAGGGGGGGCACCTCTCCCGCCACAGATAAAAGTGATCTTGCGGCGAATCCGCTACTAAGACCACTTTTATCTGAAAGAGAATCGCTGGCTCTAAACAACGGTATCTGAATGGTGCCTGTAGCTGAACGCACCATTCAGATATCGCCACTCAAAGTAAATTACGTCATATGACGTCCTATGGTATTGAAGTGGTTAATGTATTTTGCACTATAGGATTTGTAGTGGATAGAGCTAACAGCCGTTGACCAAGACTTGTTAATAGCTATTTTCATTGCTTTAAAATACATCAAAACTCAGATAACATACATAATGATATTATGTTATTGCTCATAATGTATTAAAATTCTGAAAAAATGGGCATGTTGTATATTAATTCACTATGGGGAGTTGCAACACCTGCATTAAAACTCAGTGTAACTGTGCCTCCAAAGTAACTCTGTTGATAAAATACTCAACTTTCCCTCTGTTTATACCACTGATCACCACTGTGTTGTAAAGAAACTGCTGCTTGAAGAATTTTCAGTTGTGCACTCACAGATAGCCGCTGGTAAATTTGTTCCTATTTAACCCTTAGAGCCCACACAGCCGGGTACACGGAATTTTCTGCACTCTTCCACTTGCTCCAAAGAACAGTCTAGGTTTTTTTTTCCTTTTATTGGGAACGATGAACTTGGATAGGGGTAGGGAGAATGGGATTCCCTGATAAACTGCAAAACTGAACAACTTGAGGACTGCTCAACTTCTGGATGCACTGCATAAAAATGAATGCCCCACAGGATCACTATGCTGTTGGTTACCTCTACTCCTTCCAGAGTTAAACGCTACACACAGTCACTTTAGCACAGGGGTCATCTGCTCACATAGTCACAGAATCATTAGTTGCCTCCTGCCGATAACCACCAGACTCTTCCTAGTGAGGGAGATGCAGACTCACACCATCATAGGACAGCTAGACTCTTTTCCACCAACTTCCTCCTGGTTCTGTCCAGTGAGCTTCTCCAGACTAGACTTGATCACTGGACATGGATTGGCAAATAGCCCACCTAGCTAAGCATATCTGGGACCTTGGTGTCTTCCTGAAGACTTCCTCTAAGATCCTGTACAAGGGGGTAGATCCCACATACAGGGGTCTCCTCCTGCAGGACTGGACCAAGAACACTGCGCACTGCTGCCCAGGCCTCAGAATTTACAGGCTCGCTCACCACCTACCAGGTACACCTCCCCAGGGATTAGCTAGAGTCCCATAAATATTCAAGCTACATGCACAGTCCTTCACTCTACTATGATTTTAGAATCCTCTAAAAGACAGGGGCAAGTAACAGTGCAGCTGCCTGTGAAACACTGAGCAACCCTAGACAATCAACCCCTGCTCCACTGATTATAGGGAAGCCAAAGTAAATTTATCTAGCAGCCTACTATACACTAGGAGGATACTACATCCATATATTGTAGCTAACAGTCCTTAGGCTGCATTTGTTTCCTTTTTAGGCTCCTGCTGGTGATCCTACCAGTATTGCATTTCCTGTCTTAGGGCGGCGACCTCTCTTCATCTCCATTACATAGGGATGAGGTATTTTGTAGTTCACAGATTATAGCAGAGGAGGATGATACCATTGTTTAATATATGAGTTCAGGAGTACAGGACGTTAAGAGGACATTTGCAAATTCTGGTAAGATCAACAGATATTTTTCTGTACTTGCAAAAAATATTCTAAGCCTGAAATAAGAAAATGAATGCAGCCACCACATCTAAGGACTGGTAAGCAATATTACATTATTGTTCTTGGTTTTAGATATAATTTGGCATGTCTACCAGCCTGCCTGCTTAACCTCTTGAGATCCGCGCTATAGACGAAAGACGGCTACAGCGCAGATCTCAATTTCTGGGTGGACGTCTATTGACGTCCGCCCCTTTACACGCTCCCGACGTGCACTTACAGGAGGCGGCAGTGCGCACGGCCACCGCACGCTGCGTGGGCGTGCCCGCAGGTCGGGCGGACTCAATGTCCGCTCCTGACCCGCGATCGCCTGCGGAGCTGCAGAACGGGGAACCGCCAATGTAAACACAGCGCTTTTCCGTTCTGTGAGAGGGGGACATAGCAGATCTACTGATCCCTGTCACTGGGATCAGTTAGATCTGTTATGTCCCTGCCAGTTAGAACACACCCAGGGAACACTGTTAACCCCTTCACTGCCACCTGCAGGTTAACCCCTTCACTGCCAATGACATTTATACAGTAATCAGTAGACATTTAAATTTCTGATCGCTGTATAAATGTCATTGGTCCCAAAAAAGTGTCAAAAATGTCCGACATGTCTGCCCCAATATCAAAGTCCCGATAAAAATCGCAGATCGCCGCCATTACTAGTAAAAAAAAAAAAAATAATAAAAACGCTATAAATCAATACCCATAGTTTGTAGATGCGATAACTTTTGTGCAAACCAATCAATAAACGCAGATTGCGATTTTTTTACCAAAAATATGTAGAAGAATATAAATCGGCCAAACCCAATGAATATTTTTTTTTATATTTTATTTTTGGATATTTATTAGAGCAAAAAGTAAAAAATATTGTTCTTTTTTCAAAATCGTCGCTCTTTGTTTGTTTATAGCGTAAAAAATAAAAACCGCAGAGTTGATCAAATACCACTAAAAGAAAGCTCTATTTGTGGGGAAAAAAGGACATCAATTTTGTTTGGGTACAACGTCGCACAAAATGCAACAGCGCTGAAAGCCAAAAATTGGTCTGGGCAGGAGGGGGGTTTAAGTGCCCAGTAAGCAACTGGTTAAAGAATAGTATCCACGGCAGTAGGATACTATTTTAGAGCATTGTGTGCCAAAGATAATTCCCTGTATTTTTTATGTTGCTGTTTAACTTAGTTTGTTCTGGGAAAGAACTGGGGCAACATATACTGTACATACTGTACATACTATTCTTATACTACTGGATCTTAGGCCTACCTTTGATACTGTAGTCCATAATCTTTTACTCTCTCACCTTGATACCATATTTGATCGTAAACTGTAGCTGAAAAGCTGATCCATACATTTGTGTTCTCCTTGACTACTGGTCTAAACTCACTAATAATCAACTACAATATGTACAAAATTCTGCTGCCAGAACCCTGACTAGATCTGGTACAGGTGATCACATTACCCCTATCCTGCAGTCCTTGCCAGTGGCGGCCCGTCCATTAGGATGCCTCCCCCTCTATCCACGCCACCCCATATATGTAAAATAAATAGATCCATGCATAGTATGAATCTATCCACGGCTGCTGCGGCCACCCCCTATTCATACATCCGGCCCCTTTCAGGATGCCCAGTGCATGACTTACAGTCATAGGCTCTAATAGGCTTCAAAATAGGGTGGGCTCATGGCACAGAGCATTGTGCCATGAGCCCACACAGGTGTTACAACAGCGAATTAATATTCACACTGATCCTCAATCCGGCCAATCAGAAGCAGGTCTGAGACCCATTTTCCGATTGGCCCAAAAGAGAAGACTCTTGATTGGCCGCCAAGGAAGAGTCAGGAAATGGAAGCCGCTGCCGATGTGATGACCCATGGAGAGTGTGGGAACGGGAGGCCGCCGAGCAGGGGAAGCCGCTGGTGAAGCGATGGGGTAAGTGCTAGCGACCGATTGGGTTGGGGGTCGGTGGCATACTGTTAGCCGCCCCCCCAAAAAATGTTTCCACCGGCTGCAACTGGTCCTTGCACTGGCTACCTGTCATGTTTCACATAGACTTTAAGATAATCTTGCTTATCTATAAGGCTCTTGATGGCTTGACACGTCATTATCTGTCTGACCTTTTATAAACTTACTCCCCACCTCGTAACCTCAGCTCCTCAAATTCTGGTCTTCTGTGTGTCCCCCCTACTCACCTACACTCAATGGAAGACAGAGCCTTCTCCTGCTATACTCCAAAAACTCTGGAATTCACTTCTAAAGAACATCAAAGATTCATCATCTCTAAAGTCATTCAAATCAAATCTAAAAACTTTTTTCTTTAGACAAGCTTTCACATAATTGTAAATATGGATAGGAGTGCCACCACAAACTGGGATGTGCATTGCCATCATCCCTTTAATTAATCATTACGAATACCCCTTGAAAATTGTGGGATTTTAAAGGCAATTGCAAGAATCTATTTTTATAAAATTATACAAATTTATTAGAAACTTTTCACCATTGGACATTTACATGAATTCAAGCGATATTTCGGTCAACATTTGTTACAATGGGTTATACATTGGTGTGCATAGGTGATATCACCAGGCCAGGATGGTCCCCTTAGGTGGAGGTGACCATTCTTGAGGCACGGTACATTTCCAACGCGTTTCAGATTAACTTAATGATTCCTTCTTCAGGGAAAGATATCGCCATCTACAAAATAGACAATAGGCAAACTAATATCTTGCACACATGTGTTTTAAAATGGCTTTCATATAATGTAGACAAACTTGCACTTACAAAGCAGCACAACCTTTACTCTCTCAGAGGTCCGATCCCCCGGGCAAACCCCTCTCCAAATACAAAATCAAAATCCGCTGAAAACAGACATATGGTGATACGTTCGCCATCCATTAAGTGGGTCGGATCGGTTGACAATCGGATGGAAACGGACGTGCAGTCCGTTTCCATCCGACTGCCCCATAGAGTAGAGCGGACTCTGTCCTTGTCCGCTCTGCATAGTGGAGCAGACAGGACCTGTCACCCACCTGCTCAGCAGGGTTTAGTGGACAGATCCCTTGCTGAGCAGGCGGATTCTGCTAGGACGGACCCGCCCTGTGTGAAAGGCCTAAAAATAAAGATCATTATTATTATTATATACAAAACATCAGTATTTTGTGTTTCCCCATGTAGTCTAAATAATGAACTGCAAGGATATTAGGAGTCATTTAGGCATTTAGTGACCATAAAATATAATTATATGTGGCAGTGAATTCCATGGCACAGTACAAGAGGTACAGAAAGCAGCACCCAAAAATGAGTTTTAATGACAAGCCTACTGGTTTTGTTGGCAAGACATACCGTGGGCAGTTTGCAAACAGTTTGGGGACTACGTTTTAATAGAAGCATAATAAACTGTAAAAACTGAATATTCTGATATCATAATTCACCTTTAGATATACAGTTTACAACTTTCCTCACAGTTTACGGGAAATGGTTTATAATAGTAATAGTGCTAATGATGCATTCCTATAAATAAGGTCTAAATTAATTAAACAATGCATTCCTCTCTTTGTATAAGAACAATAAAAGCCACAAAGGCAATTTGTGTTTTACACGTGTGAAGTGTTTCTAATGAAGATTTCTTGGTGTTTAGCCAGTTTTGCAATTGAATTATGAAAGCAAAAAAACATATCATCTAACATACACTGAAGTCTTTCTTCTGCCAGTTTCAGAAGAGTCATTCAATATAATGACTGCATTCATACCAATTAGAAGAGCAAAGTGCTTTGGACTTCTGTGTTCCGCAGGCTGATGTCAAGAAGCTCGGTGCACTGCGCTAATTCCTCAGCAGAGGTTTCCCACAGCAGCAGCAGCGTGATTTAAATTACAGAGCACATTTATTATGCCTTTTTCCTCTGGCTGTGAAATATCAGCGTACAGTAGCTTTGTTCTGACCCTTCCTCCAAAGCCCTTCCTTAAAGTGTGACTAATATAGTGGAGGATGACAGCTAACTTCAACATCAGACAACAGGAAAATTGAACACACTTTTTATCCCTTTGCCAATCTGCGAGTGTCTGAATAAGCCTCGTCAACTTCATTACAAACTCATCATCTCTCGTGTAGATAATGATAGCCTAGACTGGAGGGGAACTTAGCTACTTGTTGTTTTTACCAGCTCTCTATGCCTTCAGGCCAAGCATCTGTGGGGATAATGAATGGAGTGATTCTTTTGGCACCAAACAAAGGACTCTTAGGGCGAGGAAAGGCCCATGGCGTCAGTCTAGCCTTCACTCTCCCAGCCAAAAATTCTTTGTTACAAATGTGTTCCTTGGAAAATAGCTCTGGAGTAACTAAGGAAGTTAAAAGAAAGAGTAACTTTGTGCTCTGTGGTAGAGTGGCTCATGTTTTCTCGTGGTGTCTGTGTCACATTCCATCTCAGGATTTGATTGGGTCTTTCTATTCACAGATATTTTATGTGAATATTTGCACTGTAGTGCTGGCTTCTTGTGTACCTGCTAGAGTGAAAGTTAAATAACGAGACATAGGGAGTAAGAAGGAGTGCAGAAAAGGGAGAGAAAGAGAGAATGAGAGAGAACAAGAAACAGAGAGAAAGAATGTTCTTTTTCTTTTTCAAGGAAGTGCAAATATATATTCATGTATACAATAATAATTACAGATATTTCTGTATATGAGGTTCACTTAGTAACCACTTGCCAACAAGGTGGCTCGTTATCGCAAACGGCTGCGATAACTAGTACTGTGATAGCGTGCTGCCAGAGGTGCGCTCGCACGTTCACTGGGTCCGGGGGGACCAGGGAGCGGGTATGGCGGACTCGATCGCCGCCGGCTACCCGCGATGGCCCCCCCGCAGTGAGAGAACGGAGGTCCGTGTATGTAAACACGGATCTCCGTTCTCATAAAGGGGGAAGGGCTGTGATCACAGGCTTCCTGTATATGGAAGCCGTGATCACTCCCTTCCACCTGCCAGCCCAGCCCACATACAGTTAGAACACGCCTAGGGGGCACAGTTAACCCTTAGAGCGCCCCCTGCAGGTTAACCCCTTCACTGCCAATGGCATTTACACAGTAATCTGTGCATTTTTATAGCACTGATCGCTGTATAAATGCCAATGATCCCAAAAAAGTGTCAAAATGGTCCGACATGTCTGCCCCAATATCGCAGTACCCCTAAAAATCGCAGATCACCACCATTACTAGTAAAAAATAAAAAATAAAATAAAAACCCCAGAAATGAATTCTCATCATCTGTAAACGCTGCAACTTTCGCGCAAACCTATCAATAAATGGCGATTGCGATTTTTATAACCATAAATATGAGGAAGAATATAAATCGGCCAAAAACCGATGAAAAAAATGTTTTTTTATATATTTTTTGGATTTGTATTTTAGCAACGTTGCACGACCGCGCAATTGTCAGTTAAATCGACGCAGTGGTCCTAAAGTGTGAAATCCTTCCGGGGCTGAAGTGGTTAATCACAAGGCTGTTCACCTTGAAAGTGAATTTTCGCTTTGCAAGATAATTTTTCCTTAGCTTACTGAATGCTGTGCCAAAAAGACAGTGTTTTTGCTTGCACATGTTTGGATGATGCAATCTGAACTTCACCTCCATCACCTATAATATATTTTGTATTATATATATATATATATATATATATATATATATATATATACAGTATCTCACAAAAGTGAGTACACCCCTCACATTTTTTTATTATATCTTTTTCATGTGACAACACTGAAGAAATGACACTTTGCTACAATGTAAAGTAGTGAGTGTACAGCTTGTATAACAGTGTAAATTTGCTGTTCCCTCAAAATAACTCAACACACAGCCATTAATGTCTAAACCACTGGCAAGAAAAGTGTGTGCACCACTAAGTGAAAATGTCCAAATTGGGCTCAGTTAGCCATTTTCCCTTCCCGGTGTCGTGTGACTCGTTGGTGTTACAAGGGCTCAGGTGTGAATGGGGAGCAGGTGTGTTAAATTTGGTGCTATCGCTCTCATTCTCTCATATTGGCATTCTCACTCATGGCAAAGAACTCTCTGAGTATCTGAAAAAAATAATTGTTGCTCTACATAAAGATGGTCTAGGCTATAAGAAAATTTCCAAGACCCTGAAACTGAGCTACAGCACGGTGGCCAAGACCATATAGCGTTTTAACAGGACAGGTTCCACTCAGAACAGGCCTCGCCACGGTCGACCAACAAAATTGAGTGCAGGTCCTCAGCGTCATATCCAGAGGTTGTCTTTAGGAAATCGACTACCGCCAGAATTGCTGCAGAGGTTGAAGGGGTGGGGGGTCAGCCTGTCAGTGCTCAGACCATACGCCACACACTGCATCAAATTGGTCTGCATGGTTGTCGTTCCAGAAGGAAGCCTCTTCTAAAGATGATGCACAAGAAAGCCTGCAAACCGTTTGCTGAACACAAGCAGACTAAGTACATGGATTAATAGAGAATATCTCCCGGGGCAAAACAGCCTAACGAGAGTACCCGCACTATGGAAAATAAATACAGAGCAGCTTGTGTGACAGGTTGAAACCTTAAATAAATCGTAACAAAACTAAATAACCGCGCTCATTTACAAACATGTGTAGGCATATGACAATGATAGTCTATAAATACTGAGTCTTTATATGCAATGTTGTATGTTGCCAAAACCACCAGCTGATAAAATAAGGAACAGTCATATGACATAAATAAAATCAAAGTCGCTTGTTGCTGTAAAAAGGTACAAAGGTTCAATATGCCACATTATCTTGTACTGGTAGACCCCTGTAATGGGGGTCATTGGCATCTGGTAAGTGGGGGTGTCATCAGTGTCCGGTGGAGGGATTTCACTAAGAATCACCTTCATGATTATTTCATCCCTTATATTGAAGGCCTCTTGAGCCCCCTAGGGAAAGAGAGCCTTGACTGATGGAGGCATGGCCAGGCTTTTGGGTGTTAGCTAGGCAGGGGTGAAGCCAAGGGGATGGAGTGGGGCCTGAGCTCTTATAAGGGATGACCCCAAGGAATTCTGGGTCATCTGGAGCAACATGGCTGGAAGAGCTGCCCACCCCCCACCCCCATTTTCTGGTATGTCACAGCGTGTGGCGGTTTTCTTGACCTTGCCAGCATTAAAGTTATTTTAATGGGCTATGCCCCGGTGTGGAAGCTGGAAAGAGGCTGTCTGCCCAGCACTTATGGTAAGGACAGGCCTCCCATCTGGAAGCCAGCTAGTAAGGTTAAAGCATGCTCACAGCACAACTGTGACTGGCACTGTTTATATGGGTTCACATGTTCTGTGTTGGAATTTCATGTTCTGTGTTGGATTTTAAATAAACGCTGTGGCCTTGCCCTTTCCAACCTTAATCAGGTGTAAGTGTGTTCATTGAATGGGATTGGGGCAAGGGGAAGCGTGTTCACTATGGTTGCAGGGTTTATGCCTAGGCCTATTGCGCCTCAGCAGTCATGTCTACCAGTACAAGATAACGTGGCATATTGAACTTTTGTACCTTTTTACAGCAGCAAGCAACTTTGACTTTATTTATGTCATATGACTGTTTCTTATTTTATCAGCTGGTGGTTTTGACAACATACAACATCGCATATAAGGACTCAGTATTTATAGACTATCATTGTCATATACCTACACATGTTTGTAAATGAGCGCGGTTATTTAGTTTTGTTAAGGACATGGATTACTGGAACCATGTCTTGTGGTCTGATGAGAACAAGATAAAATATTTCACCTAGCAGCAGAAGGGCCGATGGTTCGAATCCCAACCATGACACTACCTGCCTGGAGTTTGCATGTTCTCCCTGTGCCTGTGTGGGTTTCCTCCGGGTACTCCAGTTTCCTCCCACACTCCAAAAACATGCTGGTAGGTTAATTGGATCCTGTCTAAATTGGCCCTAGTGTGTGTATGTATGAATGTGAGTTAGGGGCCTTAAATTGTAAGTTCCTTGAGGGTAGGGATTGATGTGAATGTACAATGTATATGTAAAGCACTGCGTAAATTGACAGTGCTATATAAGTACCTGAAATAAATAAATAAATAAAAAAATTGGTTCAGATGGTGCCAAGCCTGTGTGGCAGCAACCAGGTGAGGAGTACAAAGACAAGTGTGTCTTGCCTACAGTAAAGCATGGTGGTGGGAGTGTCATGGTCGGTGGCTGCATCAGTGCTGCTGGCACTGGGGAGCTACAGTTCATTGAGGGAACCTTGAATGCCAGCATGTGCTGTGACATACTGAAGCAGAGCATGATCCCCTCCCTTCGGAGACTGGGCCACAGGGCAGTATTCCAACATTAAACGACCCCAAACACATCTCCAAGAAGGTTACTGCCTTGCTAAAGAAGCTCTCCCCCTTCCCCCCGAAAGGTGCCAAATGTGACACCTAAGGGGGGGGGAGGAATCTGACGAGTGGAAGTTCCACTTTTGGGTGGAACTCCACTTTAAGTCACAGGAACCCAGGCCACAGTACCTAAAGTAATCGAAATCAAGGAGGTGCATAGAAGAGGATTTTCTTGATAAAAATGATAACAACAAGCATGTTATCTTTTCTTTACCTGAGCTTGAGCTCGATCCAGTGCTGTGCATGAGAGCAGCGTCTATCTTTGCTCTCTACCTCCTTACAGGGAAGATTCATAGCAGCAGGAGCCATTTGCTCCCACTGCTGTCAATCAAATTCTGTGATTAGGGAGCTGGGGGGAGGGCGGGAGCAGAGCAGCACTGCCTGTTGCATACAGGATGACCCGGGAGGGAGCCAGCATGAGTGCCCCCATAGAAACTAACATTCTATGGGGGCACTCGCCAAAGAGGAGAAGCCAGAGGACCCCAGAAGAGGAGAATTGGGGCTGCTGTGTGCAAAACCATGACATGCTTATTATTTTATTGAAAAATAAAAGCTTTACAATCACTTTACAACCCAAAACTAAAAATGTAATATATTGCAGCTTATCAATCATTAGATGTGGTGGCTGCATTTGTTTTCTTTTTTCCCCTCAGTTTTCACCTGGTGATCTGGCCAGTAACATGCCTCCTGTATTATACAGACACCACTCTTGATAAATGAGCACAGGGGGCAGACTAGGGCAGCAGCATTGCCAGTCTTGGGGCAAGGGAGTGTTAGAAGTACTAGCAGATTTAAATACACTAACAAATTGAACCCCAGCTAATACTTTATAATCAGTTACAGCAAACAGTTTTTTCCTCTTGGATTAAAGATTTTACAAAAAATCTGATCATGTTAAGCACCCCTGCCAGTGTAAATGGTCTGTCTCATTCCTGTAGCTGCAAGAGAACTTGTTCTGTTGAAAACAACAGACTTACTGGCTGGATCACCAGATGAAAATAAAAGAAAGAAAGCCTAAAAAAAATAAAATAAACAACTGCACCCATCACATTAAGAATTGGTAAGCTGCAATATAACAAATGTTTGTTTTGGGTTTAATATTGCTTTAAGAAGGACGCAATCCAAAAGCCCAGTAGCACCAAAGATAGGATTTTAAAGGTACCATGTACATACGCCATACAATCAAGAGCTTAACATCTTGTTAGCCACATTAAAAGAACGCCTAAATCAGTTTCCGCCTGGCCATAGTCAAATGACAGCCGGGCAGATAATTCGCCATTCTGGGTTGATGCAATATGACTTCCTCCCAGAATACGCCTTGTGCGTGACCCACGGGCTGTGCTGCAATGTAATCTTTGATGACTGATCAGTGTACTGCCCGCTGACTGTACTATGTGATCACTGTGACCAATCACAGCATATCATATGACAATTGTATACAATGGATAGCTTTCATTCATGCCATCCATTGTGTAGTATTGTGTTGTTCTCTGCGATTGGTCACAGTGATCACATGGTACATACAGGGCCAATCAAAGCCCATCTCTACCATGTGATTAGTGGACAATCATAGCTAATCACAATTGAAAACACTGATTGAATCAATTCCATTCAGTAACAATTGTTGCTTATAATGGTGAAATTCACTGGTTTAAGCAATCATAATGTGTAAAAACAAAATAAATCCTGTTCACTTCCCAAGAGAAGTACATTGTTACTATGGAAACATTTTATTGCTCTGGTCCCAGAGTGTTAAAAGAAATCTTTTTTTTAAAAAAAAAGAAAAAAATGTAATAAATAATAAAAAAAAAACAAAAAAAAAACCTATTCTAATTTTTTTACATACTGTCATAAATCAGTGTCCCTGATCACCACCACACCAGTTGTATGATGACAATGTACTGCGCTTTTAACAGTGTGTACAAAAAAAAAAATCATAAAAAAAATATATTTTTTAAAATTTCTTCATTTTCCAAAAATTGTGACAACAAAATGCCAACTTCAAAAACTCATTGTGCCTCTTATTAAATACCTTGAGCTGTCTACTTTCCAAAAAGGGGTCATTTGGGGGATATTTGTACTGTCCTGGCATTTTTTGGGCCTCAAGAAATGAGAATTTCAGATATTTATACCATAGTTTGTGGATGGAGAATACAGCAAAATACAGTTTGGCCTAAATTTATGAAGAAAGATCATTTATTTGCAAAATTTTATAATAGAAACAAAGAAAAACATGTTTTTTTCCAGAATTTTCGTTTATTTAGCAAAAAATAAAAAAAAAAACAGAGGTGATTAAATACCACAAAAAAAGCTCTACTTTGTGCAAAAGATAAAAATGTCATATGGGTACAGTGTTGCATGACCACGCAATTGTCATTCAAAGTGCGACAGAGTCGGCAGCTGAAAATTGGCCTGGGCAGGAAGGGGGTGAATGAACCTAGATTGAAGTGGTTAAAATCATAACAACACATAGTGGTGGTCTTTATGATCTTATTCAGTTTTTAGTACATACTTTGACATGTTTCGCCTTGTACGGCTTCATCAGGAATATTTAATAACTACAAGAATACTGCACTGAAAAAAAACATAAACAATTATTAATAAATCAATAATGCATACATTGAAATTGTTAGATGGTCGCACTATCATTTCAGAACTCCATTTTGCATTTAAAAAAAAAGATGCAAAAGAAGAAAGAGATGATAAAAATAACCCCTATATTGGGGATAAAAAGCATAGTGTATACAAGTTCATATATTTAGGATCCTAAATATATCAGCTTGCATAGAAAAAGTTAAAAGACTTTTAGTTTTAGTTAGTCCTTTAAATAACATTTTATTCTTCTCCTCCACTGGTGCTGGTGGTCCTTACTGCTACACGGATTGGTTTACACGTAAATGCAAAAAAAAAAAAAAAGGAGTAGTGATGGAATAGCAGTAATGCAAGGGATAGCTGTATAGCTGGATAGCAGTTCCCCATAAACGTTTACTGTACAAACTAAGGTCCCTCAACATGGATCAAAGGGTGAGTACCTGGATTGAAAACTGGCTGCAGGGACGAGTCCAGAGGGTGGTGATAAATGGGGAGTACTCAGAATGGTCTGGTGTAGAAAGTGGGGTTCCCCAAGGTTCTGTCCTGGGACCAATCCTATTCAATTTAGTCATAAAGGATTTGGAGGACAGGGTGACCAGCTCAATCTCAATATTTGCGGGTGATACCAAGCTAAGCAGGGCAATAAATTCTTCACAGGATGTGGAAACCTTGCAAGAAGATCTGAATAAATGAATGGGGTGGGCAGGCAAGTGGCAAAAGAGATTTAACATAGAAAAATGTAAGATAATGCATTTGGGTACCAAGAACAAGAAAGCAAACTACTCACTAGGGGGAGAGCCTCTGGGGGAATCTAGGATGGAATAAGACCTAGGGGTCCTAGTAGAGAACAGGTTCAGCAGTGGCATGCAATGCCAAGCTGCTGCAAGCAAAGCTAACAAAGTGGTGGCATGCATCAAGAAAGGGATTAACTCTAGAGATAAATCAATAATTCTCCCACTATACAAGTCTCTGGTGAGGCCGCACCCGGAATATGCCACCAATTCTGGGCACCAGTCCTCAGGAAGGATGTCCTGGAAAGGGTTCAGAGAAGGACAACAAAGCTAATTAAGGGATTGGAGGACCTTCGTTATGAGGAAAGATTACAAGCACTAGAGCAAGAACTAGACGGACTTGTGTCTTTTTTCAACCTGACTAACTATGTAACTATATATATATATAAGCAATGAACTTATTCTCTCTGGAGAAAAGACGCTTGAGAGGGGATATGATTTCGATCTACAAATACTGTACTGGTGACCCCACTATTGGGACAAAACTATTCAGTGCAAGGGAGCACACAAAGACAAGCAGCCATTCACTAAAAATAGAAGAAAGGCGGTTTAACTTTAAAATGCGTAGAGGTTTCTTTACGGTAAGAGCAGTGAGAATGTGGAATTCCCTTCCACAAGCAGTAGTTTCTGCTTGGAGTATAGATTATTTCAAAAAACTATTAGATGCACACCTAAGGGACCACAACATTGGGGGATACACAATGTAATACTGACATAAAAAACACACACATAGGTTGGACTTGATGGACTTGTGTCTTTTTTCAACCTCACTGACTATGTAACTATGTAGATTGAAGGTAAATATTTCAGGAATAGCTGTTTTTTATGCCGGGTTCACAGCATGGGGTCCGGTGCGCTCCTGTTCACCGGTTCAGGTGCGAATCAGGTCTGAATTTTTGCTTGAATTTGGACCTTAACCGGACCCAAACATGCACAGGACCCTTTTAGAATGTGGACTGCACCCGCCCCAGACCTGCGTGAACTGGCACCATTGAGAGCCGGATCACACTCCCATGTCATGCGAATCGGATGCGAGGAAACACGCATCCAATTCGCACATATGTGAACCCCGCCTCACACTTTATCTTTTCATAAGCTCTTAATTCATTTTTATTTTTAGTTGGAGTTCTGCTGTAAATTGAGGCGTGTGGCACAAGCTGCATTATATTTTCTTTCCTTGCTTTTTTGTTTCCTTTTAGGTTAGCAAAATGTAAAAATGATAACTAGATAAGTGCATGAATCATATCAGTTTCCAGTAATTGTTTATGGGCAGTGACAGGAAAAAAAATCATTTAAAATATTAAAATAATTACTTGTCATACTTTGATAAGTTCCTAATTCCAGACCAATGTCCACGCTTTTCCTAATTAAACAATGAACATCTCGGTTTATTTAAAGGCCAAACGAGTGGTGTCTACCAACTGAACAGATTAATGTAATGTTGTGCTACCTTTGACCCCGCATCCTTGAGTCTCCTGATTCTATGTCACCGCGCATAGCAATGTAATAGAGTTGAAGGCTAGCTAATAGCTTGTCCTATTCTGACTGTCATGCTCCATCACTGTAACTTACTGCATAAGATCCCTAAAGCGACCACATTTTCCTATGGTACAAGTACTGAGTTATCTGTAGATACAGAAATTAACATCACAAGTTTTTGTTTATTAACATAATCTTTTAACCTAAAATATGATAAAATTAAACACCACAAACATAGGTCACTCAGACTTTCATTTATAATGTTCTTTATTTTTCTGTGCTTTATTTATTTAATCAAATGTGCTCTCAAGAGAAAAGCACCTGGAATTATTATGGTTCATACAAAGGCAATTATATAATAATGAGGCAATGGACTTCGCCCCCTCACAGGCATGTGACCACATCCCGAGGCACCAATTGGCCAGTTTTATATTGTCCTTGGGCCCTCCTACCCTGAGATGCCAGCGAATCGGCATTGGCTTCCGGGCATTCAGAACCCAGAAAGAAGACTAAGGCGAAGACAGAAGCTGCAGTGTCGGATAGTACAGGGGAGCTCCTCCGTAGGGTGAGTGCGGACCTGTAGAAGGCTGCCCATACCCCCCCAAAATCCACCAGCACCACTTTCAGGCATTAATCCTAGGAGTACATTAACTTACTCATTCTAGGCCAGCATTTGTGGACAGGAATATGCTTTTCATCATGGAGAAGAGGAGGTTGTTTTAAACAGATGAGGGGCCTAAAGGACTCTTTTGCCAGTTCATTGTAATGAAAAGGAACCTGTTGATAACCCAATCGGGACCTGATTCAGCAGATCTGAATATATTCAACCACCAACAATCCCATAAAATAATAATAAAAATGTAAAGAGAAAATGCATTTTATACATTGGTTCAGTATGTTACACAATAATGTGATCCCACTTTTAAAGACCATACTAAGATAAATAGAGATATGAAAACCACAGAACACAGACATCTTCTGTAAGAAAAATAGACCTTTTGGAGATATGTTTCCCTGCCCTCCACCTCATTGTTTCTTTCACAACCAAAATATACATGCACATATATTAATTTCAATTAGCTTGCATTCACACAGGGACGACTTACAACGCGACTCCATGCCAGTTGACTTTGCCTGTGACCAATCAGAGAAGGGAGGGAGGGGGTTGCCTGGGTAATTTGGGGGGAGTACCTCTGTAAATTCTTCTCTTTTGCCTGTAAGTCGCTTCAATATAGTTGGGGATCGGACTTTCAGGCAACTTGAATTCTATGAGCACAAGTCAGATAGAAGTCGCCTTGAAGTAGTACAGGAACCTTTTCTGAATTCAGAGTGACTTCAGTAGTGTACATTAAGACAGCTCCCATTCACTTCAATGCGATTTCAGATGTCAAGTAACTTGGGGTGACTTGGGGTGACACAAATTTCTTTCCTGCAACCACGGGTTGATCAATTACCCCATCAATACGGACAGGAGTTTATTTACTATAGCTCTAATATGAGAATGGGAGAATAAATACTCTCAAAATAACCAAAACCGGGCTAATTAGCTCTAAAATTAATTCACTATAGCTCCAGGGAAAAATACTCCCAAAATTGAATTCACTATAGCTCCCAGACAACAGAGACCATCCAAACCATTACTCTTGCTAGAAACACGGGAACTGCACATGGAAATAATATTTCAAGTATTTTATGATAGCCTAAATGGTACTTAAATATGTGGTATATTGTTTAAAGATAATCTGCTTTTAAACTGCTTAAAAAATTGATATATAAACTGAAATATCATTGAAAGTCTGAGAAGAGGTAAATTCCCCCTCTCTTTAAAACTATGTACCAGCACAACTGAGCATGCTCAGACATGCAAAATACTCTCATTTTAACTTCCATTCATGTTTTTACCAAGAGCTATGGTAAATTCCCAAATTAGCGATTGGCTAAAAAGCATTTGCGAATGTGAAAATGAGAGTTATATAGCCAAATGCAAGTTTCAACCATGATTATAATGGTACAATTGTTACTTCCACAAAAAATAAATTTTAATTTTGAGATAAACTGTTTATTTCTCTAAAATAAATTGTCCTTGCAACAATGTTGCTTCTTCTTCAAGTTTTTTGTTTTAAAGAATGCTAGAAAAGTATAACGTTTTCATGTTTTGGTAAAATATATTTTTCCCTGTCTCCCTCATTTGTTGCTGTCCATCTCACAAAAATCTTTACCAAAACTCACACAGATGTCTTCACAAACGACAAACAATACCATTGTTGATGCAAATTTTAAATGAGACACACTTTTGTGTGTAGTTTAGTATTTCCAAATGAACATAATTTTCCCCCAAAAAATGCGTTATGTGTACCAACATCAGTAATCAAAATGTCATTCCCAAAATTCAGAGGGCAACATCACTATTCTACACTCACGCACCAAGAACCACCAAATATCACAGAATAAATGAAGAGGTATGACTCCTGACTGATATCATTCCACCACCTAAAGGTATATGTCCAAAGAAATGCAGTATTTATGAGTAGGAGTGTTCTGCCACCATATATTTTCCATGGGTATGGACAATAATCAGCCTTAAGATTTCCCCACCAACACTAATTGCAGCCTCTTACCAAGCAAAAAGCAACAACATTTGAGATGGTTCAGCTCGCTGAAAGTAATCAGCCATACCCAGCCTTCAAAACAGGTGGCATATGCCAGAAACAGTTTGTTCATTGGTTCTACAGCCTTCCACAGTATATCTGCATTGATTAACTTATTGCACCCCTGAGACTTAAGACTGTTTGACACCACAGAGATGCAGCCTACATACATGGGGCAGCACAGTGGCTAACTGGTTTGCACTTCTGCAGCACTGGGGTCGATGGTTTGAATCCCATATATGCTGCTACCTGGCTAGAGGTTTGTATGTTCTTCCTCTGTTGTGGTTTTAAAGTTTATTCTTCACCAGTGATTACATTTTTGACTGGTTTCATATAATGCAAACCCAAGAAATAACATTATAAATCAAGCATGTGGGTTTGCACCAAATCTAGAACTGTGTGTTTTGGACCAGATATGGATGTATAAGTATGGTGTGGTCCACACATATTTTAACCACTTCAGCCCTGGAAGGATTTATCCACCTCCTGACTAGGCCATTTTTTGTGATACGGCACTGCGTCACTTTAACTGACATTTGTGCGGTTGTGTGACACTATACCCAAACAAAATTCTTTTTCCCCACAAATAGAGCTTTCTTTTGGTGGTATTTGATCACCTCTGTGGTTTTTATTTTTTGCGCTATAAGCAAAAAAAGAGTGACAATTTTGAAAAAAAAAACATTTTTTTTTACTTTCTGCTATAATACATATCCAATAAAAAAATATAAAAAAACAAATTTATTCATCAGTTTAGGTTGATATATATTCTTCTACATATTTTTGGTAAAAAAAAATCTCAATAGGCGTATATTGATTGGTTTGCGCAAAAGTTATCGCATCTACAAACTATGGAATAGATTTAGGGACTTTTATTTTTTTTTATTGTTTTACTGGTAATGGCGGCGAACTGCAATTTGTAGCCAGACTGGGACATTGCGGCAGACAAATCTGACCCTAATGACACTTTATGGGGACCAGTGACATTATTACATTGATCTGTGCTATAAAAATGCGCTGATCAATGCAAAAATGACACTGGCAGGGAAGGGGTTAAAACTAGGGGGTGATAAAGGGGTTAAGTGTGTTCCCTGGGTGTGTTATAACTGTGTTGGGGCTGGGCTGCCAGGGACATGACAGAGATCGCTGTTCCCGATCACCGTCTGGCAGAGGTCTGCCTCTGTACACTGCGAACGCGGGTCGACGACGGACATCAAGTCTGCTCCCGCGGCGTCCGCTATCTCCCATGCATGGACTGACATACACCTACGGCGGTTTGTGCAGGAGAGCTGACCTGCCGCTGTATAACGACGGTGGCTGGTTGGCAAGTGGTTAATGTTGTATGCTAATGATGAATGTGCTTTGTCAAAAATTTGTGTGAAGCAGCCTTCACAAAGTTGTCATTTCCTATGCCCAATGTACAAGTTTAATTTTTAGATTTTTGGTATCATTGATCTTGGCCAGAGCCTTGGACATTTGTTATTTTTAGGTTTACCCTGCACAGATATAGATGCTGATGCATTCTTTCATTTGTAAAGAGTGTGTATTCCTAATGAACAGGTGTGAACACCTGAGGCATACATGAAGAGACAGAATCAATTACACTGGTGGGTGTGTCCTTTACTGGGTGGGTGTAGGTGGGCTGGCAATCCTAGTTAGATTATTTAAAGGCCTGCATTTGTGGCGGGTGTTTGGCCTAAAAGAGGCCAGAATCTTTGTTTGCAGTGTGTATATTGGTTTAGCTGAAAAGGAGGCTTCCTGCTAATTCAAAGCATAAGTGTGTGTGTGTGTGTGTGTGTGTCGGTTTAGCTAGTGCGCTGCCTTTTTGGATTTTGTATTAATTTTATCTGTTTTTGCTTATGATAATCCTGCCATTTAACTTTTTTAGGGGTTTGGGACGAGGAGTTCTGATCACCAAAAAGGTTTGTCATGGTTGTTATTAGCTTGATTTGTATCCCTGCTTTTCTAATGTGACTTTAATGTGTCTAATTTTTAGTGTCCTACCCTTGTAGATTGTAAGCTCTTTTGAGCAGGGCCCTTCTAACTATATTGTCAAATGCTGGAGCATCATTTCCACGCCTTTTATTTTTTATGCCAAAAGTACATTAATGTACCAAATGTTTATACTAATGTTGAAATAAAAAGTTCATTCTTTTTTGTTTTGTTTGGCTTTTGCAGACTATAAATACATATTTTATAAGTGCAAACTATTCATACCCCTTCAAATCTATATTAAATCTAGTTGCATACAAAATTATTTGGTTGTGCACACATGCAAGTCCTTGAGTACTTTAATGGGAGGAGGGGGAAGAAATACAAAACAAAAAAAAGTATCCCTGCTCCAATGCAGAATTTCAGGGCTCTATTAGTTCTTTTGTGGACTAGGTAAACCATTAAATATGTCAACTAAATGTGAATTGTCTCTAAGCACCGAAAAAAAAAAAAAATTAAAGAAAAGATAAGTGTCCCGCAATGTACATCCACTGTCCATCAGACTCGAAAAATAGAAAAAATGAACAAAGCTCTGCCTTGATGGGAGGGCTCCCGCTGACTGTTGTCTTTTCGCTTTGACAGCTGTTATATAGGCAAGGGCGGGGGCCACTTGGTGACGTAATACGGGTGACCCTGCCCCTTCTAACGGCACATGTATTTGGGTCCATCGGGCTGCGTGATGGATGGTGGATGTACTTCGGGGGAGACTTTTTTTTTTTTTTAATAAAAGAATTGTCAATGTACCCAATACCCATTCACATGGGGTGGGATCTGGGGGCCCTCTTGTTAAAGGAGGCTTCCAGATTCTGATACGCTCCCCACCTGCAGACCCCGACGAGCACAACGAGCACCCACCCTCCCATGGTGAGGGCATGTGGCCTGGTTCAGTTCAGGAGGGGGGAGCGCTCGCTCATCCTCGGCATCCTGACCTGCTAGGCTGCATGCTCAGATAAGGGTCTTGTATGGATTTTGGGGGGACCGCACGCCAATTTTAAAAAAAAAAATGTTGTGGAGTTCCCCTTAAAATCCATACCAAAAAAAAACCACAACAACATACAACACCATGACACAGATAAACATGTATTTTTATTTAATACTTGGCAATAGGGTTGAGCTTCAGGTTCAGGTCAAACACGAGTTTGAGCCCAACCCTACTGGTTGACAGTATGAATAAATAGTAAACAAATGTAGTCATTCACAGCTACAGTATCTCACAGAAGTGAGTACACCCCTCACATTTTTGTAAATATTTAATTCTATCTTTTCATGTGACAACATTGAAGAAATTACACTTTGCTACAATGTAAAGTAGTGAGTGTACAGCTTGTATAACAGTGTAAATTTGCTGTCCCCTCAAAACTCAACACACAGCCATTAATGTCTAAACAGCTGGCAACAAGAGTAAGTACACCCCTAAGTGAAAAATGTCCAAATTGGGCCCAAAGTGTCAATATTTTGCGTGGTCAACATTATTTTACAGCATTGCCTTAACCCTCTTGAGCATGAAGTTCACCAGAGCTTCACAGGTTGCCATTGAAATCCTCTTCCACTCCTCCATGACGACATCACATAGCTGGTTGATGTTAGAGACCTTGCGCTCCACCACCTTCCGTTTGAGGATGCCCCACAGATGCTCAAAAGGGTTTAGGTCTGGAGACATGCTTGGCCAGTCCATCACCTTTACTCTCAGCTTCTTTAGCAAGGCAGGGGTCATCTTGGAGTTGTGTTTGGGGTCATTATCATGTTGGAATACTGCCCTATGGCCCAGTCTCCGAGGGGAGGGGATCATGTTCTGCTTTAGTATGTCTCAGTACATGTTGGCATTCATAGTTCCCTCAATGAACTGTAGCTCCCCTGTGACGGCAGCACTCATGCAGCCCCCGACCATGACACTCCCACCACCATGCTTGACTGTAGGCAAGACACACTTGTCTTTGTACACCTCACCTGGTTGCCGCCACACACGCTTGACACCATCTGAACCAAATAAGTTTATCTTGGTTGCATCAGAGCACAGGACATGGTTCCAGTAATCTATGTCCTTAGTCTGCTTGTCAAACTGTTTGCGGGCTTTCTTGTGCATCATCTTTAGAAGAGGCTTCCTTCTCCGACAACAGCCATGCTGCCCAATTTGATGCAGTGTGTGGGGTATAGTCTGAGCACTGACAGGCTGACCCCCCACCCCTTTAACCTCTGCAGCAATGCTGGCAGCACTCATATGTCTATTTCCCAAAGACAACCTCTGGATATGACGTTGAGCACGTGCACTCAACTTCTTTGGTCCACCATGGTGTGGCCTGTTCTGTGTGGAACCTGTCCTGTTAAACTGCTGTATGGTCTTGGCCACCGTGCTGCAGCTCAGTTTCATGGTCTTAGCAATCTTCTTATAGCACAGGGCATCTTTATGTAGAGCAACAATGTTTTTTTCAGATCCTCAGAGAGTTCTTTGCCATGAGGTGCCATGTTGAACTTCCAGTGACCAGTATGAGAGAGTGAGAGCGATAACACTAAATTTAACACACTTGCTCCCCATTCACACCTGAGACCTTGTAACACTAATGAGTCACATGACATCTTGGAGAGAAAATGGCTAATTGGGCCCAATTTGGACATTTTCACTTAGGGGTGTACTCAATTTTGTTGTCAGTGGTTTAGACATTAATGGCTGTGTGTTGAGTTATTTTGAAGGATCAGCAAATTTACACTGTTATACAAGCTGTACACTCACTACTTTACATTGTAGCAAAGTGTCATTTCTTCAGTGTTGTCACATGAAAAGATATAATAAAATATTTACAAAAATGTGAGGGGTGTACTCACTTTTGTGAGATACTGTATATGCAACCAATTACCAGTATTTTCACTTCCTGACCTTTAAAGTGTGGCTTAGGAGGGCCAGTAATGGGGGTGTTCTTCGGTGCAACCCCATCACTATAAAATACAGGATTTGCAGCAGTCATTTATCAATGTGTGTTGGAGTAGATATGGAGAGTTGACAGAGTTTGCATGAAAAGATAGTTGCTGCTATACAGGGCTATTTATTGCTATATACAGTGATCTACAGTGCTATACACAGTTCAGTAATGTGCTTATATGAATTGCACTGTGGTAAGCTGCATATTACTTTGTAACCCTCATTTTCACAGTTTATAGACCCATCGGTCCTTTTTAGGACTACCTTTTTTGTGTGTCTCAGCAACAACTTAAGTTGCTGTTTTAGTAGTTGACCCAACCTGTTTTTTTTTTCATTTTTATATTTTTGTTTACTTTCAGGCAGGTTTAGAACATGCACATATGGTTCTGGTTTAATGTTTTAGGTTTTATTTTTGGGGAGGCATATTTAAGTTTAATAGCTATCAAAATATAATTTGCTAGGGTCTTTTCAATTTGGGTCAGCAGGACTGACACAAGCAAAGCTGCCATTTGTTTGCAGCACATCAATGCATACTTATATGGTACAGTTATGTGCAGCTAATCACCACATTCTAAAGTGCACCAAAAACATGTCCTTATTCCCCCTAGTGTCATAATAACAGAGTTAGACAAACCCCCATATTCCTAATGTCAGGTAAGCCTAAAGAGAGAGGCAGAGGTTCTGAATGTGTAGCTAGTAGGGGGGTGAGAATGTTCTATATCTGCAGGACAATATTTGAGAGGCAGAGCATGTCTTCCTTTTTTTATGACATTGGGCAGCTATCCCACACACTTTGAAGATGATTTTAGAACACTAATATAGCTCCATGCGGCTGAAACAGGGTTTTCCCACACACTGTAAAGATGATTTTAAAACACTAATGTGGCTCCATGCGGCTGAAACAGGGTTTTCCCACATACTGTGAAGATGATTTTAGAACACTAATATAGCTTCATGCGGCTGAAACTGGGTTTTCCCACACACTTTGAAGATGATTTTAGAACACTAATATGGCTTCATGAGGCTGAAACAGGCTTTTCCCACACACTTTGAAGATGATTTTAGAACAGTAATATGGCTCTATGCCCCTGCAATAGGCTTTTCGCACACACTTTGAAGATGATTTTAGAACAATAATCTTTCCCTTAAAGCAACAGCTGGAACCTTTCCCTGTACAACTTGATGATGATTTTAGAACACTAATCTTTCCCTTAAAGCAACAGCTGGAACCTTTCCATGTACAACTTGGAGATTATTTTAGAACACCAATCTTTCCCTTAAAGCAACAGCTGGAACCTTTCCCTGTACAACTTGATGATGATTTTAGAAGAATAATCTTTCCCTTAAAGCAACAGACTCTACCTAGTCCAGTCAGATCGTTCTGTGCAGCAGGATGAGGTGTGCAATCTGTCCCTCAAAGCAGCAGTAATAGTATCTCTCCCTAGTCCACAATCAGATCGCTCTGTGCAGCAGGATGAGATGTTCTGCAATCTGTCCCTCACAGAGCCAGCAGCATCCTCTCCCTAAACTATCCTGAGAGCATATGACATGCAGCACGGTGACTCCAGCCCCATATAGAGGCTGGGTCACATGGTGTACTGGCCAATCACAGCCATGCCATTAGTAGGCATGGCTGTGATGGCTTCCAGGGAAAACCAGTGAAACGCTTGTTGATTGGCTGCCCTTGGCAGCTTTTCAACACGTGGAATAAAATACCAGAACCTCGGACCCGAACCTGGACTTTTTTTGAAAAGTCCGGGTCCGGGTCCCGGACACCCAAAAGTTCGGTAGGGACTCTACTCACCAGTCCTTCCTGGTGAGCAGGCTGTTGTCCGCAACAGCTGCAAATGCACTTCTTCTTCCTGCTCTCCTACTGCTAATCTGGTCATAGTCCTGCAATTTGGTATGGAGGCACTGGCTAAATTATTTTCAGTATACCATCAATAACGTGCACCCAGAGCACAGAGGAAGGGTTCATAAGGCAGGGAGCAGCAATTAACTGTGATGCTTCTGCAGCTTCCTGCCAAGTGGGCTCAACTGTTAAGGAGGGTTGGGATGACAAGGTAGCAGACCATACTGTACTTGGGTGCCAGAAATCAGAAAGGAGAAAAGTGAGGGAGAGCCCCAACAGCAGCAAGGCCAGGGCAGCTTGCAGAGGACTGGAGAGTCATCCATCCTATACCACAAGATGAAACTGCCCAGTGGGCACAGGCCACTGATATTCCCTGGGCCACTCCATATAGCTCAGCAGCCTGAACCTTTCTTCACACTTTTGCTGCTGACAGCAACATTGAAGTTTGCAAAGTTTTATTAATTGCATAATTAGCATATTATTGAAAATCTAAAAGTCATTTAGGTACCACATGCAGGAGGAGACACACAAAGCCACTAAGCTCAGTGGGAGCAGCTTCTCAATGACCTACACTCCTCTTTGTTCATTTTTCTCCTCCACCCACTACATAACAAACGCAATCTGTTCATGCTGCAACATCTGTGGTCACAAGTGATAGGGAGGGAAGTCTGACAAGGAGTTTGAGAAGTTTCCCTTACCACACATCAAGCAGAAAAAAGAGGATACACATGGAGCCATGCAGAGTAGGCCCAAATATAGGCTTGAATCTTGTTGTAAGCCTGCAAACCCCATCCCACCATCTCCCGTAGCCTTAACCAGACAGGTGTGCCTTCCACAGCTGCTGGAGCTTAAGTAAAAATTGTCCCATAATACTTCAATGCCCAGCATGTAAATGCCAGCCAGGACAAATTGCTGGCGTTACAGTTCTTCTATTCCAGCTGTTGGAGTTGACTCCTTTCCACAAGTTTATGTCCCGTATTGCACAGATACCCAGCCACAATTTTTTTGCCCAAAAGGCCATTCCTGCCCTCCACCAGAGGTGGAAATCAATGTCTTTGTGTTGCTTGATCATGTAGTCAGCAGCAGGATTCACATGATTACAGACATGTGGTCCAACAAGCATGGGCAGAGACATGCAACGGTCCAGGGAAAATGTAGCATGTCTTACTATTTACCTTCTGGCATTCCACAGGGACAGAAGGAGAAGTTGGGACTTTAAATGAAGTGGCCAAAATTATTCAGGCACCTCCATCCCTATTGGGTTACCAAAGGAAAGAAGGGGGTTAGGACTTTGAATGAGGCACATGTACAAAGCCAAACTTTTTTACTGTGACAATGATATACAACGTCTGATTAATTATATATTGCATGGCGTGTGAAATACTGCTACCATGTGGAAGGTACGTTGATATAAAAGCCATAACCAATAATGACCGTTAATACAGTAAAATCAGTAAAAAATGTCATGAACCAGTATTGCTCCATATAAAAAGTTATTACACGTTCACATTTACTGTATAGGATAAGTCATATATTAATGCGTATATGTATGCATCTTATAAATCTCTACGCGAGATGATGCATACTTTTGCATACCTGTGAAAGAAAATATGTATGTATAAAAGACCTGCATGGTTTTAAGAAAACATAAAAGAAGCAAGAAAAGGCCAGGAGGAGGGAATGTCAGTATCCCCCTACTTACATAGTGGCTCTGAACTCAACAGGCGGTACTGCGTGGATAGAAACCGTCCTTTCCCGGGAGCTGAGGTGGCGTGGACTCCCAGGGCGGAGCAAACCCACACAATCACCGCCCGGGCGAAAGCGTCCACGCCTCTGTAGCTGGTGATGCGAGACCATGCCTCCGAGTGTCTGTGAAGTGAAATAATATATGTGGCTATAATAAATTTTATTAGCCATATGGAGTGAACGTGACATAAAGAGTAATGGAGACATGCTGAGTTGAATGAATATGTAGTTGTGGGAATGCCCAGCACCAAGAGTGAGAGACCGAAGTGCCAATAGATGTGATAGAGTATAAAGAGGATAGACTAACATACCCCAATAGAGAGTGAGTGACATATACCAAAAAGGGTGAAGGAACACCGAGTGGCATTAGTGTTAGGAGAGACTCCCACAAGTACCTGAATAGTATGGTGCCAGGATGTGATCATGTGCAAGATGAATGTGCGATAGCCCACAACAGCAGCCAATGGTCAGCAGGACTGAACTGATCCGAGCGGGGATATGAAGGAAAAATGCCCGCCCATGGGTGCACCCACCAGCGTCATACTGGCATCATTCAAACGAGCAATGCGCTCCCTTCGGAGCGGCAGGCGCTGCCCACAGTGGCGTATGGAGGCTCACTCAGAATCAGTCAATGGATGGTGAGGATTTTTACTCTATGTCTGGCTTTGTACACGTGCTTCAATAGGGACAGGAGCCACATTGGGCCAGAGAGTCTGGCAACTCTTCAGTGGTAGTCCAAGAGGCGGCTGACTCCATGCCATCATGTGCCAGGCAAGCTTGACAATGTGTAAATATTTGCCAGCACACCACAGAACCTCAAATAAGTCCAAATGGTTATTTTATTGAAGAAAGATCACATTACAAAAAAAGTGCAATGTCTTGAATCCACGCACGGCCCCTTTGTCAGGCATGTGTAATGTGATCTTTCTGCTCTAGTTCATACTCTAGTATCCAGCTGGTGGTCGCTGCAGTGCTCGGTGCCTTTGAGAGCTCATTACAGGAACGTGTGTGATGGGAATATGGACAGTAAGCAAGTGTGCCAATGGCACCAACATGCTGGCTGCCCTTTAGCAGGGAGTGTTCACACACCTGCCTTGCCTGGCTCATGTCAACCTGTTGCTGTAGTGGTTCCTGGCTAGGTACCCCGGTTTCCAAGATGTCCTGTGATAGACTAGAAGAGTTGTATCAACTTTAATTAGTCATACCCAGTAAGTGTTCACCTGGCCAAAATGCAAAGGAAACGCAAGCTGCCTGCCAACTGCCAGATATACAATAGAACCACATGCTGGAACTTAATACTGGCCATGCTGCAGCAGCTACAGCAGCTACAGCAGTAAGCAATCAATGAGAGTCTGTAAGTGTACATGATGAACCTCTAAAAAGTAAAGTGATACTGTGCAATAAATATTCAATTAATAAATAATATACAGTGCTTCTGTGCAATAAAGGTGAACAATTCATCCATAATAAATTCAGAAATCATAAAGTGTGTCCATGTACAGTATCTCACAAAAGTGAGTACACCCCTCACTTTTTGTAAATATTTTATTATATATTTTCATGTGACAACACTGAAGAAATGACACTTTGCTACAATATAAAGTAGTGAGTGTACAGCTTGTATAACATTGTAAATTTGCTGCCCCTCAAAATAACTCAACACACATCCATTAATGTCTAAACCGCTGGCAACAAAAGTGAGTACACCCCTAAGTGAAAATGTCCAAATTGGGCTCAAAGTGTCAATATTTTGTGTGGCCACCATTATTTTCTGCCTTAACTCTCCTGGGCATGGAGTTCACCAGAGCTTCACAGATTGCCAGTGGAGTCCTCTTCTACTCCTCCATGAAGACATCATGGAGCTGGTGGATGTTACAGACCTTGCGCTCCTCCACCTTCCATTTGAAGATGCTCCACAGATGCCCCACAGATGCTTCCTTGTGCATCATCTTTAGAAGAGGCTTCCTTCTGGGACAACAGCCATGCAGACCAGTTTGAAGCAGTGTGTGGTGTATGGTCTGCGCACTGACAGGCTGACCCCCCCACCCCTTCAACCTCTGCAGCAATGCCGGCAGCATGCATACATCTATTTCCCAAAGACAAACTCTGGTTATGGCGCTGGGCACATGCATTCAACTTCTTTGGTTGACCACAGCGAGGCCTGTTCTGAGTGGAACCTGTCCTATTAAACCATTGTATTGTCTTGGCCATGGTGCTGCAGTTCAGTTTCAGGGTCTTGGCAATCTTCTTATAGCCTAGGCCATCTTTATGTATAGCAACAATTCTTTTTTTCAGATCCTCAGAGAGTTCTTTGCCATGAGGTGCCATGTTGAACTTCCAGTGACCACTATGAAAGAGTGAGAGCGATAACACACCTGCTCCCCATTCACACCTGAGATCTTGTAACACTAACAACTCACATGGCACCCGGGAGGGAAAATGGCTAATTACACTGTTATTCAAACTGTACACTCACTACTTTACATTGTAGCAAAGTGGCATTTCTTCAGTGTTGTCACATGAAAAGATATAATAAAATATTTACAAAAATGTGAGGGGTGTACTCACTTTTGTGAGATACTGTATGTAAATTCATATATCAATAAAAACATCAAATCTCATAAAGTGTAAAACAATTAAAAGAAGGAAAAGTCCATCCAACTACAAAAAGTATAAAGCAGACCGATGCTGTGATCATTGGTAGTGAAACTAGACCTCATTGTGAGTCATCACCTCCACCAGTGCAAATCGCTTACCAGAGAGTTAAACTCCAGAATAACAGCTTAACAAAGTATGTTTATCTAGCAATCCTCTGCATAACCATCTGAGAGCATTACAATACTCACAGTCTTGAATCAAAGCATATAAAACATCATTGCCACCAGACAACGGTGTGCACAATGGCATCACAAAAAGGCTTCACCCTATGTGTTTTGGGGCAATTCACATTGTCAGGAGACAGGCCAACTCTGCTGGCCTGCCACCATTGCCAGCTTCTGCTTTGTCTCCAATCCTATGTAGTTGAATGTTTAGCTTTATTTTATTTAGAAAGTAAAATTTTCTATAGTTTTTGGAACTGATGTGACTGCTACTTCCACTTGTCAATTCAGGAATATTACCACTGAATAAAAAATCAGGCTTTGCACCCAAAACTTTTTATCGAGTGGAAATAAATATGACTGGATGATGTTGCTTCTGTTGTACTTAGGTCAATCAATAATGTAAATGTAAAATATGTAATGCCAGAATACAGTGTTGCTATTGCTGTCAGTGAGAATCTTACTGTTCCATAACACCACATACAGCTTTAAGGCATCTCCCAAGCATATAGTTAGAGGGATTGGTGTTCTTTATTGAAAGCACATAATAAGGAGAACCATGTTTCCACTGTATGATATTTGTTTAAAAAAAAAGTTTTCATTGGGACATGTCCCCAATAGCAGGGGCCAGCTTTACATGCCCTTTGTTGCATAAACCTTTGCTTTTATTAAAATTAACAATGACCAAAATTGAAGACACACCCCCACTTCCCCATGAACTGAACCCAGACACACTTGCTCATCCCTACTTGCCATTTCTGTTTTTTACTTATTATCAAAATTGTGTGCTTTACCTATATTTCTGTAGTATAGCACAGGACAGACACTGTCTGACACCAAAAACTGTGGTAAATAAAGCAGACAGCCTGCCAAACCCAAATGGGCATGGCTGAAAATAGGGTGGGTCAGTAAAGTGGGTGTTGCTCCATAGGTTATGGCTTATAACATTATGGGTTATAACATTGCACCTAACCCCTATGATTTGCTACGTTTTTAATACGATTTAGAGAAATGTATTGTCCAATAACAATATACACTGCACACATATGCAATCCTTGTACTTACCAAATACTCTCAATTTCATCAGCCAAATTAACCTCAGGACAAAGGATAATGAAAAAGAAAATTAACCTCTTCCATTACATTTGTTTTTCTGCACACAAAGCAACCAGCTAATTTTCAGTTAACGAGGCTGATTAATTAAAGGAGTTTAGACATTTTTCTAAATATTTTCAGAAAAGATTCACTTGAAATATCAAATCATGTGAAAAGAAAATTCATGTTTGTTTATGTATTCCCTCTGAAAATCATTGGATATTCCAAGTGAACACAGCTTTACTGCTTTCCAGTGAACTTGAAAATAACATATAGGCCTTTGCATTGCAGGCAATTTCAAAAGCCGGGGATCTATGTTTCAGTTCTTTGTGGAATTTTTTTTAATGTATTGGGGCATGTTTATAAAGCAATAAAGCTGATATTCAAAAGCATTCACTGCGGGTGAATCTTTCAGGTTCAGATGTTTGAAATAACAGTGATTGATTCTCTGACTGCTTGGTGAAAATCACATGCACTGCTTCATAAATATGCTTCTAAGTACAGTATGTACAATTTTTTTCGCAGCAGCCCTTGCAGAGAGATCATCCTCTGTGCTGTCCACATATCAACATTTTTCTTTTAATAAACAAATCTGCCAAACTTGCTTTATTTTAGAACCACCCAACAAAAGGGGTGGAGTCTATATAAACAAATTAATTTACTTAGTCTTAGTGCAGCATAGTCAGTAGTTACTGTCTTGCATCAAATAAAAAACCACATTAATATTTTCACTCTCAGATTTAACATAAATGATCTAACATTTGTTTTTCTTTTTACCAGTTAAATATATACATCTTTTAAAAAAGGAATAGTCTTTGTCTAAATTACTTAGCTACCAATGCAATCCATCAGACATTTCATTACTAAAATTATTTTTATCAGGTTTGATAATCCAGTGTAGCCACATTACATTCTTAAAGAGTATGTCTGATTTGTACTGCTCCCTCCTCCCTCACTGTAAAATATCTAGGTGGGTGGAGTCAGGAATCCCTAATATATATATATATATATATATATATATATATATATATATATATATATATTTTTTTTTTTTTTTTTTTTAGCTGAAAAATTATTTTTTGTGTTCTGCTCCCGAGCCCATTTTGAAACATGATTTACAATTTCTTCCTGT
>BLSH010209529.1:816520-834813 GCA_018402905.1 Glandirana rugosa | reverse complement strand
ACTACGTCAGGTAAAGAGGATGGTAGGTGTCTGGTCACGAAAATTGATCTACGACCCAATGTTTTCATCACTCACTACTTTTGTAACCCAGCATCTAGTTAAAAGCACTGGTCTGTGGATGGTAGGAGAAATGGACTGCATCAGTATTCAGATGGAAAAAAAAAATTCTGTTCTTCCTGGTTACATAGCCTATGTTCAATCAGGCCAGAGTTAATGGAAGGCCCTTCACTACTAAGCAATAAACAAACACAGATGGGCAAATAGTCTGGAATCAAATCTACTCTATGAGGTGGACAATACATAGTTAGTTCCATTACAAGCCTCTCACTTGGGAATTGGAGCTGTTCCCGAGCACTACTCATTACACACCAGAACCATCTGTAGCCAGACAGAACCTTATTTGGAATATATAAAGGACACAAAAAAAATAGACGAGGAATGAGGAGCTTGAGAATCCTATTTCAACTTTAAATTTTGCTTGTGAAAGCCCATTTGGTTTTAGTCTCGGCAAACAGGAGGCCTCATCACTCACAATGAAGTACGCGTGTAGCAAGGATTAGTTGAGATCAGGGAGATTGAAGGTAATTGCTACTTTCTACTGGGATATATCCAGTGGTAGTATAGAGTGAGAATGATACTGTAAATGCCTGTTGACTGTCACACATTACGTATTGGAAAGCAATTCGTCTATACTTTCTCAGTGTGTGCCTGCACATAAATTTAAAGAAAAAAAAGTATGTGTGGGATATATATACATAGTATATACATTATATATATATATATATATATATATATATATATATACTGTGTATATAAAATAGACTTTCTACCTCTCTATGTAACCCTATGCATGGTTGAGTGTGTTAACTCTGTGACTGTCCAAAGAGCTTAAAATGGTTGTAAAGGCAGAAGATTTTTTTTATCTTGATGCATTCTATGCAAGATAAAAGCCTTCTGTGTGCAGCAGCCCTCCTAATACTTACCTGAGCACCATCTCTGTCCAGCGATGCCCATGGTGCGTCTCAGCCACCCGAGACTCTCCCTCCTGGTTGGCTGAGACACAGCAGCAACGCCATTAGCTCCCATTGCTGTCAATCAAAGTCAGCTAACCAATCAGGAGAGAGAGGGGTGGGGCCGAGCCACGGCTCTGTGTCTGAATGGACACAGGGAGCTGTGACTCAGCTTGGGTGCCCCATAGCAAGCTGCTTGCTGTGGGGGCACCCGACAGGAGGTAGGGGCCAAGAGAGCCAAAGAGGGACCTGAGAAGAGGAGGATCCAGGCTGCTCTGAGCAAAATCACTGCAATAGAGCAAGTAAGTATAACATATTTGTTATTTTTAATTTAAAAAATGAGACTTTACAATCACTTTAAAGCAAAAACTGGATTCCATGCAGAGAGTAAAAAGAAAACACTGCTCCTACACTCACCTAATCTTTGGCACTGTCCCCTGCAGGATCACTGATCTACCAATGCATAGAGGTGCCACAACACTATGGGGTTGATTTACTAAAACTAGAGAGTGCAAAATCTGGTGCAGCAGTCCACGGTAGCCAATCAGCTTCTAACTTCAGGTTGTTCTATTAAGCTTTGACAAAAAAAAAAAACTGGAAGCTGATTGGTTTCTATGCAGAGCTGCACCCGATTTTGCACTCTCCAGTTTTAGTAAATCTCCTCTATGTATTGCAGGTGTCTCAGGTGTTAACTCCATAGCTGGAGGAAGAAGAGGGTAACCTGTGACATCACAGGACCAGACCCAAGCTTTCATGCAAAAAGGTATTTCTTTTATACTAGTGCAGGACTAACTCAAAGGGGGATGGGGGATAACAAGGCATAGCCAGAAGTGAAGTTTTAATAAATACTAACAAAAGTATGCCTGGAAAAGGTTGTGGATATAACAAACAATGTTAAAGAGGTGTCTTGGCGGGCACTGTATCCAGAAGGTGAGTGCAGAACATATAACAGTAGGAAATATGTGTAGGAGAGAAGCACAGAGGGCATGACAGCAGGTAAAAGGAGCATGGGGTATGAGAGTGGGCAGTATGTGCAAGGGGAGAGTGTGGAGGATCTGATCACAGGCAGTACGTGTATTAGAGGGGTGCAGGGTGTGTGACAGCAAGCAGTATGTGCGAGAGAGAAATGTGAATGATATGACAGCAGGTTATATGTGCAGGAGAGCATTGCGGATGGTGTGACAGCAGGCGGAATGTACAGAGGATGAGAGTGGAGGGTATGACAAAGGGCAGTATGTCGGTGAAAGTAGTATGGAGTGCTTGATAGCAGGTAGAATGTGCAGACAAGAAATACAGGACGGGGGGGGGGGGGTGACAGCAGGCAGCATATTCAGGAGAGAAGTGTTTAGGGTATGACAGCAGACAGTTTGTGCAGGAGAGGGTTGTGGAGGGTAAAACACCAGGAAGAATGTGTAGGATAGGAGTGCAGGGGATTTGACAGTAGGCCAAATGCACAGGAGAGGAGTGCAGAACTTATGACAGTAGGCAGTATGTGCAGGAGATGAGTGTGGAGGGTAAAGCACCAGGTAATATATGCAGGAGAGGAGTGCAAGGGATGTGACAGCAGGCCAAATGTGCAGGAGAGGAGTGCAGAACGTGTGACAGCAGGCAGTATGTGCAGGAGAAGAGTGTGGAGGGTAAAGCACCAGGTAGTATATGCAGGAGAGGAGTGCAGGGGATGTGACAGCGTGCCAAATGTGCAGGAGAGGAGAGCAGAAGGTATGACAGCGGGTAGTATGTACAGGAGAGGAGTGTGGAGAGTATGATAGCAAAAGATATATGCTGGAGAAAAATAAAAATGGCATAACAATGAACAGCATGTATAGAAGAGGAGGGTATGTCAGGGGCAAAATATGCAGGAGGACAGTGTGCAATGTATGGCAGCAGGTAGTATGTGCAGGAATGGTTATAGCAAAGGGGGGGGGGGGGGATTATGTGCAGGAAAAGAGTGCAGGGGTTATGACAGTGGGCAGTATGGTAGGAGTGAAGTTCAGAGTTAAGATAGCATGTAGCATATTCCTCACACCATATTGCACACCATACTGGAACCGACAATGTAATTGAAAAAGTGCTGCAACATCCCCTGACTGCAAAAAACAACCATATCAAGATATTATTCACTAATAGGAGATAGGGCCTTCCGGTTCACCATGACCCAATTCTCCTTCCTAATATAAATATTTAGAAATATGATAATATCAATCTGAATTTTCAATTTGACCATAATAAATAGACATCCACAGTTAATTTATGTATTACAAAATTAAATAAATATTACATTAAAGTGATTGTAAACCCGTACATTTACCCAGTGAAGAGATTGGCCTCAGATAAAAGAAATAAAAAAAACCTCCTACATACTTTGTACCTGTTTGTCTGCAGTCTTCTCTTCTCTACATTCTTTCACAGTCCGGAATTTATAAAGCTAGTCTGACCTGCCAGAATAAAGGGGGCGGAAAGCTGAAGTTACACTCTGCAAGCTCAGTGAGGAGAGCTCTGAGAACTGATTTGAGGGAAGGGGCACACCCCCTTCACACAGGAACAGAGCTGAGGATGCCAATCTGCTGGAGTTCCCTCCCGTGTAACCTTTTTTCTCTTGGTGTCAAAAAAGTGTCAGAAGTGACTCATGCTGATAATAGCAGAACAAAGCAGCAGACAGAAATGACACTTAGGGCTGGTTCACACAGGGGCGATCCGACTTCAGCACGACTTTGGGTGACTTACAATGCGACTTAAAGCGACCTCCATGCGACTTTGCCTGTAGCCAATCAGAGAAGGGAGGGAGGGGGTTGCCTGGTAATTCGCGGGGAGTAACTGGGTAAATTATTTTCTTTTTCCTGTAAAGTCGCTTCAATATAGATGGGGATCCAACTTGGAGGTGACTTCCATTGAATTCTATGGGCACAAGTCGGATAGAAGTCGCCTTGAAGTAGTACAGGAAATTTTTTTGAAGACGGAGCAACTTCAGTAGTGTACATTAAGACGGCTCTCATTCACTTCAATGGAATTTCTTATGTCAAGTGACTTGGGGTGACTTGGGGCGTCACAAGTCGGATCCCAAGTTGCTGTAGTGTGAACCGAACCTTAGGCTCGGTTCACACTGCCACAGCCTGAAAGTCGTAAGCCTTACAGTGTGACTTTGCCAGGCGACTTGAGTGCAACTTGATGCAACTTGAAGCAACTTTGAAGCAACTTTGAAGCAACTTCAGGGAATGCCTGGGTAATCTTCCTGTAATGTCGGATCCAAATCACAACACTAAAGATGAGGATCCGACTTGAAGGCGACTTCTATTAAAGTCTATGGGCACAAGTCGAATAGAAGCCCCCTTGAAGTAGTACAGGAACCTTTTCTAAAGTCAGAGTGACTTCAGTAGAGCTAATTTAGACAGCTCTTATTGGCTAAAATTGGATTTCACATGTCACACGGCTTGGGGTCTCACAAGTCGCATCCCAAGTTGCGGCAGTGTGAACCGAGCCCTTAGTGATCTTAATTGAGACAAGTACACACTATAGAGGGATATGCTTCATATTATATGTCTGAGGTTTACAACCACTTTAACTAAGAAATAGGTACCGCTCATTTTAGAGTGAATGTGCACTGATATTAGCAATGCAAGCTAATACATGTGAGTAGACTAGAGCATCTAGCAGTGATATGCAAATGTGTTATGACATAGTGTAATTTTCATCTAGGCAGGGTATAGTATATCAGGGTCCTCCCGCCATATAATGTACTGTGTAAGTGTTCTAAGCATCAGAATACATACTAGAAGGGAGAAAATGAGGAAAAGGACTGAAGGCAGAGTCTATGATAAGTACATATAACATCCTAACTACAAGCACTGTATGTACTATGGTATTACCCTGTGGGCAGATTCCTGGGGTATATATTGAGATGCAGTCACACAAATAGGAAAGAGTAGACAGAATAAAAGCTGTGCGGTAGAAAGGACTCCCATTGTTCCAGTATTATGAAACCAGTAAGCAGCGAAAAAAAACCAAATGCAAAATATAATAAAATAATCAGTAAATGTTCTTATTATAAAATATGTATAAGCATGCATGGGAAGCATGGTGCATTGGGCACAGATGCCTGATCCAGTAAACCCATGGCTCACAATGGACATCTCTGCTCTTTACACCTATATTACTAATGAAGCACAGCTCCAGGTGGTATAACACTTTGTTAACAAGCAAGTTGTGGGTGATATGTCTAATTAGTTTTTGCTTGAGGGGGTGTCTCTTGTACTGAATACCAATTATTTTGCTTCTGAAGATACATTGTATATACACACATGTAGTACTGCAATGGGCAGTTCAACTGCTCCCTCATTTGCTAACCCACTTGTTGTCTTCCTGGCAGAGTGTCTCATCTGTTCATTCAGTATGTTCAGCAAACATGTTAAAACCTGGATGAAATTCATAGACAATATATTCACGACATGGGGTGAAGCAGATTTCAATAGATTTGGGGAATTTTTAATGGTGTTTTCCCTGAAATTGAGGTTAGCACTTTTTCCCAGTCTCTTTAACATTTTTGAATGTGTCCAGTTAAAGTGCTTCTAAAGTCAGAAGATTTTTACCTTAATGCAGCTCCCCCCACCCGCCCCCCTAGTACTTACCTGAGCCTGATCTTGAGCCTGTGCTGTGTCCAAGAGCAGAGGCTCTCCTCCCTCCTCACATGGCAAATTGATAGCAATGGGAACCATTGGCTGCTGCTGTCAATCAAATCCTATGACAATGGAGCGAGGGGCAGGGCCAAGCCACTCCATATTTGTCTATGGGCACAGGCAGCGTGGGAGAGAGCCTGTAGGTGTGCCACAGTAGGAAGCAGCTTCCTACAGTAACACATTGAGAAGAGGAGGAGCCAGAAGCAAAGAAGAGCCAGGAGGAGCCAGGGGACCCAAGAAGAGAACAATCATGGCTCCTCTGTGCAAAACCAGTGAACAGACCAGGTAAGTATAACATGTTTATTTATTTATTTTTAATTACCCTTTACAATTACTTTTCAACAAACAAGGATTGCTTATTGTCCACCTTTTTCACTTACCTACTAACAGAAACACCATACTACACTATCATAGTGCACAATTCCATGCATCTTTTAAAATGATTATCCATTTTTCAGTTTATTAGGGTTTTGCATATCTGTTCTGATGAATCTAGCAAAAGGGACCAGGTGACATGCATGTACAATAAATTCACTGGCAAACATCAATAGCCTAGCAATGTCCAGATCGGATGCACATGAGCACAGGCTTACTGAACCTTCTGGCCCACTTATGGTCTACACATACACAGACAAACCACATAAGCCCCCACTTGTGTACGCCATGAGTTTACTGGCACACAGATACACTGACAGGTCTGCAGGAGACATGCATAGCACCAGAGATCTGCTGATTACCGGTGCGATGCTTTACAGGCTCCAGAAAAAAAATATAAATGCCCATTTTTATTACCTAGTTATTATTTTTTGTTAAAAGGCAAACGTATCCTTTAATCAGTGGCGGCCCGTCCATACGGGGAGCAGGGGTGTTGCCCCCCTAATCCATGTGCCCAGCCCATAATCTATTGGCAGGGTGTTGGACGCATGGATTACAATGGGTTTTTTTTAAGCACATGTAGCGCCCTCTATCTTTAGGTAGGTGCTTAAAGATACATTTTTGTGTTAGGTGAGGTAAATTTAGTCAGGCCTGACTGGAAGTCGGGCCTGATTGTTTTGATTCAGGCCAAAGTAGTGGCTCAGGGAGTGCTTGGTGACCCACAGGTGGTGATACCTCTTGGTTGCGACCCCTTTGCTTCTAGAAGGTTCTAGAAGGAAGGGTGGGGAAGAGAGGTGGAGCTGCCTGGGGTGTTTGGGGAACCCTGACCAATCCCCAATTCTGGATTGGCAGGGGGCAGGCTTTCTCAAATATCTGGGGGTCAGCCCAGGTGGGGAGAAGAGTTTGGGTGGAAGAGATGGAGATGGAGTAGTATGGAGGCCTTGAGGGAGCCCCCAGTCTGGGGGGGTGACTTCGGCCTGGAGCTCTGGTGCATCCGGGAGGATAGTAAGATCTTGGAACAGAGGCACAAGGGAGAGAGCAAGTGGAGGACAGTGGGAGAGAGTACTGCCAGAGAGATCTCCAGGAGAGGAACTACAAGTTGTTGTCAGGAGTTGGTGATTGATACACACCCTGGGAAGTTGCAAGAGGCACAACGGAGCAGATTGGGATGGGAGACTGAGAAGGGTGCAAGAGCCAGTGGGGACTGTGGTGTCACTGGACAGTGGAGTTGGGTCATGGCAGCAAGGAGGGCTGGTAGGACCCGAAGAGGATGGACTGGGAGTAGTAGTCCACCAAGGCTAGCTAGCACACTTCTATTTTTGCTACACTAAGGGGCATGTGGTCCCTGCCTGTAATGGGCAATTCACTAAGGCTGTGCTAAGATGAGTGCAGACCTCACCACATGCTAGCTAGGCCAGAAGCAAGTGTTGTGCTGGAGGAAGAAGAGTAGATTGAGAAGCAAGTGTTGTGCTGGAGAAGGAGTAGAAGTGTATATACTGGAGTGTATATAGATGGTCCCATTCAAGAACTGTTTAATTTGCTGGGCATCCCATAATTACCCTATACCCATCCAAGTTAAATCCCCTTATAAAAAAAACAAAAAAACACAAGTACCGGCTTGTTATTCCTGACTCTGGATGCAAGGACATGTGTGATTGAGGGCAGAGTGACAAGCGAACCACTATTTCCAGCAACCCCTACAGGGGCATGGCTACACACATGATAAGAGCCCGAGGCTCTAATTGGCTTCAAAAAAGGGTGGGCTCAGGCTCGAGCCCACCCACTTGTGTGACAATAGTGAATTAATATAAGCTATTGTCTTCCTGATTCTCCTCCCAGCCAATCAAGCAGCCACAGGTCCTGAGACCCAATTGGCCAGGGAGTCTCAATACCCACTTCCAGTTCGGCTGGGAGGAGAAGGAATGGCCCTGAAGCGAGGCTGGTGATCACTGGCTTCATGTCCATCTCCCACGCGGGGGAGTGGTAACAGCGTTGGTTTTCCACCCCCCCCCCCCCCAAAATATTGAGCACCAGTCACCACTGCCTTTTATGCACATAGGCATAACACATTAGCAGAAGAATAGGTGCTGAAATCTTAGATCACATAGATAGGGTACTGAGTGCAGAAAGGATAAGTTCACTTTTTAGAAAATAATAATAAATGCACATTTTTTGCAAGTTTTTTTGAGCCTGTAAAGCATTGCACCAGCAATCAGCAGATCGCTGGTGCCATGCAGGTCTCCTCCAGATCTGTCCGTGTATCTGTGTGCCCAATATACCCTGTAGGGGCAAGCGGATACAATCTGGCAGGAAGAATCAATGAGCTACCACGGTGCTCAACAGCTTTGATAATTCATTGAGAACTACAAGCTGACAGTCGCAAAGTATGTCAGGGCTTCTAGTTCAATCACACACAGAACTGCATGAATGAATGATGCAAGAAAATAGTGACAGTTAGTATGTGGAACTTCTCCCCATACTGCTGTCATGGGGGGGGGGGGGGGAATAAGGCAGCGAATGCAGTACTGGGAACGTGTTACATGTTCCAACCTAAAAACGGGTGGAACATGTAACAGGTTCCCAAAGGTGAACTTATTCTTTAAACAACATGAGCCAGGTATTGGGTTCTTAGAGGGAAGCATACATTCCTGGGGACTGAGAGCTGAGGAAATATTTCACATGGGAAAAGTACTGATTGTTCGGGGGGGTTATCACATATGTATTAATGAATGGGTGCTAAGGCCTTTATGCACCTAAATGGGGACTGGGGGCTAAGAAGAAGTTAATGCTTATTTGCTGGGGACAGGTGACTAAGGGGTTAATACACATGCTGTTAAAACAGATCACATACACTGCATACAAGTTACTGAGGGGTTAGTGCTTATAACCTGGGGGACTGAGAGGTTAAGGCAAGTATACTGTAGGCTGATCACTGATGGGCTAATGCACAGAAAGTGCAGAATAGTAAATGTTAAAGCGGTAGTAAACCCGCTGCTAAAAAAATAAATAAAAAAAAATCCTGCAAGACAATAGCATAATATGTTAGTATGCATCGCATACTAACATATTATGAAATGCTTATCTTAGAACGAGGCCCCCGATGCCCGAGTCGGTCAGCGCTAAGGACGCTGACATGTTTGTCCTCTTCTGTCTTCCGGGTACGCGGCTTCGGCGCTGTGAGTGGCCGGAGCCGCGTGACGTCACTCCCGCGCATGCGCGCGGTAGCTCTTCGCTCCGGCAGCCAGCTCTGAGTTGCCGGCCGCCTCGGCCGGATCGTCAGAGCGCATGCGCCGCTAATGTCAGCGGCTGCATGCAGGGCGAATATCTCCTAAACCATGCAGGTTTAGGGGATATTCTTTTTACCTACAGGTAAGCCTTATTATTGGATTACCTGTATGTAAAAATAGCTTTGCGGGTTTACTACCGCTTTAATTATACTCAGCTAGTGTGTGTGTGTGCTTGTTGGAGGTGGGATCTCACTGGGAAAAGACCAAAGCATATATCTCCTAGGGAAGGGATAAAGGGGAAAGACCAATTTGTATGTGCTGGGAATGAGATCTGGGAAAAGGACAATGTGTGTGTCCTGGGGGAGATATACAAGGGATAGACCAACCAATAATGGTGGGATTTTTTTTGAAGGGCGGGGGGGCGTTAAAGTTCCATTGACCACCCTTTATTGTGGGGTTTTTATTAAAGGTGGGAGTGTTTAAAGTGCAACTGACCACAGATTGCACCGGCTCCCTCTATCTGCCTGATGAAGTAGTGCAGGATCCCTAACATCGGACCTGCTGCTAAGGAAACGCGTCACGGAATTAGTGACGTCATCATCCTCGGACACCTTCCGATTGCTTTCCAAGCCTCCTCCTGGATCGCGCCGCACGAGCCGGCTCTACTCTACACAACACGGCGGCCGCTGGAGCGGTATGGGACAGTCTCCTTATCTAACAAGACCGAGGACATTGGCGTTCACCCACCTCCCCCTGAGTGGTAGTCGATTTATGCTAATTTACACCTGGATCTTGTGAGTGTTTTTAATCCTGTTTTATTAAAGCCTAAATTCTTGCTGCTGCACTTAGAGGCGCCTTCCTTTGTTTTTTCTGTTTTAACTGTCCACCAATGATTGTGGGATTGTTTTAATTATAGGTAGGGGGATTCAAGAGACACTAACTACCAATAATTGTGGGATTTTTTTTTATAACGTTGGAGGAGTAAAAATAAATATGGGTAATAAATATTTATTTTTAAAGCAGAGGGATTTTACAGTGTCACTGACTATCAGTGATTGTGATTTTTTATTAAAAGAGTGCGGGGGATTTAAAGTGCCATATACCACTAATCATTGAGGGATTATTTTTTTAGAGGGGGGTTTAACCACTTCAGCCCTAGGATTTACCCCCTTCCTGACCAGAGCACTTTTTGTGATACGGCACTGCATTGCTTTAACGGACAATTGCGCAGTCATGCGATGCTGTATTCAAACAAAATTGGCGTAATTTTTTTCCCATAAATGGAGCTTTCTTTTGGTGATATTTGATCACCTCTTTTTATTTTTTTGCGCTATAAACAAACAAAAAGAGGCAGTTTTGAAAATAAAAACAATTTTCCTTACTTTTTGCTATAATAAATATCCCCCCAAAAAATATAACAAAACAAATTTATTCCTCAGTTTAGGCCGATATGTACTCGTCTACATAATTTTGGTAAAAAAAAAATCGCAATAGGCGTATATTAATTGGGTTGCGCAAAAGTTATCGCATTTACAAACTATGGGAATAGATTTATAGCATTTTTATTATTCTTTTTTTTACTAGTAATGGAAGTGATCTGCGATTTTTAGCTGTATGAAATCATTTCACATCCCCTTTGTCCCTAGTGGTTTTTCCAGTGCCCTGCATGCACTTTTATATTATATATGCCATTCTTTCTGCCTGGAAACTTGAGAACGTCCATGGCATAAAAAAGCGTCCCTTTACGTCACAAGTGTTTTTTTGATCAGCTAGGAAACACCGATAGAAAAATAAGAATCATTTGCAGTGATACTGATTTTTGGGGAAATTTATCATCAGACCCTGAAAGTAACAACAGCGACAATTCTGCAACTGAGCAAATTTCTGTGTTTTTGACTAGATTACATTATTGAATAAATTGTATTATTATATTATCATTTTGATAATTATTTATATTTATTTATTATATTATATATATTTTTTTCATATATATTATAATTTATGATTTCATGTTGGAAAAAATATCATACCTGGGATGTCTACTAGACTTTTGTTTGGACTGATTTAAGTGAGTTATTCCTAAGAATTACAGGCTTACAATATAAAACGCCAAATTTCCATGCAAAATAATGGTACAGCTTTCAGCACCAAAAATCTGAAATAAACATACCGCCAGGGAGGTTAATGAGGTTAGTAAGTGGTACGGACGGACTGTGCGCACATTTAATTTACAACTGATAATAAACATCTGCCAGCACAATACAGACAGGTTTAAAGTGGTTGTAAACCTCAGGTATGAACAAATATGATCAAAGCACATCCCTCTATAATATGTACTTGTCTCAATCCAGAGCACCATCATTTCTGTCTGCTGCCTCGTTCCTCTGTTAACAGCAAAAATCACTTCTGACAAGTTTTCCTGACACAACGAGAAAAAAGGTGACAGGGGAGGGACCTCCATCTAATTGTCAGCCTCAGCCTGTGTGCTGTGTGAAGGGGTGTGTCCCTTCCCTCCAATCAGCTTTCAGAGCTCTCCTCACTGAGCTCTGCAGAATGTAACTTCAGCTCTCTGTCCCCTTTTTGTCTGACAGTTCATACAAGCTTTATAAATTCTGGACTTTGAATGGATGTAGAGAAGAGTAAACTGCAGGGTAAGGGGTTACAATCACTTTAATTATGGTAAATATACCTCCCTAGCCCTTCCTTAACAATACATAAAAGGAGAAAGCAGCCCTCGATTCAGCAGGACATATACTAAAATTGGAATGATACAGAGAAGATTAGCATGGCCCCTGTGCAAGAATGACACGCAAATTCGTGAAACATTGCATATTTTAAAAACAAGGGGGGAAAGCAAAGTATAAATTCTATAGAATTATTCTGCAATTTAAAAGTTAGATAGAAATTTTCTATTTTTTAAAAGTTACTATATAAATGGTAACAAATATAAAGTAAATGTTATCTCAATTTGGCTGTAGATGTAGAAATACATATTGATAAGTTTTGGAATCTTCAACAGCTCTACCAATAGAAGCTCTAGAAATGTTTTGTTGAAGTTGGTGTACTTGTTATTATATTATTCTGTTTTACTCATCAAAAACATATTCGTCATTGATATAGATTACGTTTGCTTAACTTAAATCTCTGGTTGAGATACTCATACAGTAAAATGGATGGCAAGCATTATATTTAACTTCTCCAGTTCCTACTGTGGCTGCATGCTCTGAATTGCCTCTAGCTTTGCCCGAGGACTTTCATTTTCCCAGCTTTTGCTTTATTGTTCTGATTCTACTGGGGGCATATACAATATTAAAACATATATTAGCAATTTGTATCATGAAATAATCAACAGATAATCCTCCAATGATTTTTTTATGCTTTGTAAAAATTGTGAATGCATTTCAAAACCTGTTCATGCACAATGTATTCTGGTTGTGTATAGAAATATTTATTGACCGTACAAGTGAATATGATTTGTTGCTATTGTTATGCTGTTAAAGCTGAACTCCATGGAAAAAAAAAAATCACAAAAACAAATAAATGCTGAAGCTCTTAAATAGCACATATACCCTGAAGTGAATTATTTTGACTTTTTTTCTGGAAGGTGCCTCATTGGGCATTGTAGGACACTTTTGGTTGTCCTTCTGAATACCTTATTTCTCTTTTCTAGCACCAATGTGAGCCAAGGGCCAGGGCACTTACTGCTTCCTTCCTAATTGAGTGCAAAATGCAAGCAGAAGGAGATGCAAGGAAGGGAATACAGCAAAGAGGAAGGGAAGACAGAGAAAAGATAATATGGGAGGGGAGTGGATGGGCGGAGGGGGATTCAAGAAACTAAAAAGAGCTGGGTGTGAAGAAGCAGCAGTACACTGATCTTCCCAGTGAATGGTTGTCTGGGGGGGGGGGTAGTCAGAAGAGGTCTGACCATTGGTGGACATCCAGAAAACTGACCACGCCACAATAGATGTGCTCTCATGCCTAATGTGGTAAGCTTGAAATAGGAGAGCAAGGGGACTGGCAGGAACACCAGGAATTTCACACAAAGGAAGCAATACAAAGAGAACAGGGTACTTTATAACACAAGTACTTGGTACAACAGACATGTATCAGGAATATGAAATGTTAGGGTAAAAGATTCTTTGATCTTTTTCAAAATGTTTTGCTTCTGATCTCCTCCAATCTCCTTATCCCCTTCCTGTCAAAATGCACATGCTCCAGTGTTGGTCACACATTATTCCTCTGGACTTCCTGATAATGATAGTTTTGGACCATACTGGTGCAATGTGTGTTGACATGGTCTCCACCAGGGGTGCATTTGACAGGGTGATAACTCAGGATCACATAATAGCGTGGCACGACTCATGTCTATTTATGAGGTGAGTCTCCCCCCTGCCAGCCCATTTGCTGGGGATTGGCCAGGGTCCTCATAAATATGCATGGCAGCCCCTCCTCACTCCCACCCTCCAGTTCTGAAAATTTCTACCAATTTCCAGACCAGGGGGAAGTGTCAGAGAGAGCTCCAGGTGAGTCACCCAGCCTCCCTGAGTCACTAAACTCTGACCCAAATTCACACCCAGGCCTGACTCTCAGCGAAGCCAAAATTTTCCTACACTAAGAACTACTTCTAGTACACTAGCTAGACAGTGCTACAATAGGATCACCATTTTTTTTTTTTCTGATGAAAGCCTTTTATTTAACAAGATTGAAAAAAACATTTGAAATGGCATTACCATGATAAAGCTTTTATGAGATGTCTGTGAATCTGTCTGTGTGGCTTTAAATGATCTGCAGGGCTGAAACACACTTTTGCTGTGTGGTGTGTTGTTGTCATGTGCACAGTAACATGCAAATTAACACACTTTACGCATGTTAGTATATTGTGGTGCTGATCATTTGTATGGTACCCTAATGCTGTAAGGCAACGCAGTTTTGAAGTACATGAATTGCAGCTCACTACAGCGTATGGTAACACACTACTGTGTGTTGTGGTGTACTGCTTTAGACAAAATGTCAGTTTTTTTTGGTCTGCTGCTCTGCATCGGAATGAGCTGCCAAAACAAATCACACTTTAAAGCAGAGCTATAACTGTAGCACCCTCTAGCTTGGTGCTAGTGTACATAGTTGTTAGTGTAGGAACATTTGGCCTGGTTGAGAGCCAGGCCTGGGTTGAATCTGGGTCACAGCTGAGTGACTCAGGGAGGCTGGATGACTCAGCAAGCAGAACCTCCCTCTGCTCCCTGTAACCTTGGAGAAGCTTCCAGAAGTAGAGGGTGGAGTCTGGGAGGAGCTGCTTGGAATATTGATGAGGGCCCCAGCCAATCCCCAGCAAAATGGGCTGGCAAGGGACAGGAACCTCTTAAATGAGTCATGCCAGCAGGGGCAGTCGGGTGGAGGATGGAGATGGATTGCTGAAGAGGCTGTCGGTGGCCCTTGAGGGCACCCCCTAGTCTGGGGGGGTGACCTTGGGCCTGGGGCTTGGGTGCTGGAGGGACCCTCTACAATGCACTTCTATCCTGGAGGCAAGGAGAGGACAGTAGGAGCAGGTCAGCACATTTGGGAGCTCTCCTGAGTATCAGTCTTGAGGGCTGGTGAGTGTCAGTCAGGAGGACTGTGGAGAAGTAGCCAGGAGGGCTAGGGAAAGGGGTTGCTGCAGAAAGGAGGGCTGGCAGGGCCTGAAGAGGTGGTGCTGGGACCAGTGACCATGGGAGGAAGTGCAGTAAATGTGTTAATGGTGTCCATAAGTATAGGGGCTGCGAGTCCCTGCCTGTAATGGGCCGTTGCTATAGACGTTTTACAGAATGACACTACTGGAGATTCTGCAAGCAAGTGAAGTGCTGGAGGAAGGAAAGGAGTTGTATTTATGCTGTACATAGGAGAGGTTGTCCCTGACATTTAATTACAATATGATTAGTGTCGCAATTATATGCGCTATATTATTTTTTCTTTATTTGCTTTTTTTTCCCCATGAAAGTGGAGTTACCCTTTAAATACAAAAAAAGTGCTTGAGTGTTTTTCTGACTCTGGGAGACTGTGGGGATTCGGTGTGCCTAGCTGTGCAGGGTGGGGAATCCAGTTTCACTTGTGTATTTTGGAGCTGGGTTGGCGCTGCCCTGAAGAGCTTTATGACTAATAGGGTTTTGTATGCGTGTGCTTATGGGTAAAAAATTGAGTAATTATTTGGTGTTTTCTTAAATCATTAACCTTTTAAATCACGACTGTGTCTTATTGGACCGTGCCAAGAAGTAAAAATAATAAAAATGTAAAGTGCCCTTTGAATCACGACTGTGTCATATTAAAACCGTGCCAAGAAGTAATAATAATAAATATAAATATAAAGTGCCCTAACGTGCTATAAATGATGTTAGAATTAATAATAACAAATGGCAATCAATATACTATCATTTAACCTTAAAAAATTATTTAAAAAGTTGTATAGGTGTACATAAAATATAAATTGTATCCTAGTGGTTCCTGATCCGTGCAAATGATATGATGAGTATATAAATGTCTATTACTGACAGATAAGAAATGATAATTAGATCAATAATTAATCAAGTGTCCTTTAAGTGAAGCCTAAAGGCAGTTTCCTTGGAATTCCACTGATTTTCTTTTGTGAGTCACACGTGCTCCCCTATGACCACCCTCCTTACCGGACAGCGCCACCCCACACAGGGGTAAAGCGCAGAGGCGCCTGTCTAGGCGGGTAGTGGGGGGTCCTTTATAGTTGGTCTTGCTTCCAGATGATCAATCCTACTCTCCAGGTGTATGTTCTAGTCTAAAGTGAAGATTACCAGTGTCCTCCGTGTATGGTATTGGCAAAAAAAAAAAAGGAATAACTACATAGTGTATACCAATCAAAATACCAGTGTTTTTTATTATCTAAAAGTTTTTGTTTTTTTTAATTTTGGATAGATCAAGGGAGGCTTATAACCTTCTTCATTTTTTGTACCATGGCCAAACAGGAAGTGAGAGGAAATCCCTGCAAATTAAGGGAATCCCTTGGGGACCCATGAGTCACCAGAACTAGTGTCCCCATTGGACGATTTCCCCTCTATTACTTTTCTGGGGGCAACCAAAAATTTGGGATTTTCTTTACTTTCACTTTCAATAATAATGGTGGTAGAGCCTGCCCTGATTTTCTGGGAGCTTGATGGTGACTCTCAGAGGCGGGGAGGGTTTACATATTCCTCAGGGTGCAGAGTATTTAGCATGGTGGGTGATGAGCAAGAAAAAAGCTAGGTAACGTTTATACTTAAACAAGAGAGACATTTATTTCTCACAAACAGGAAAAATATGGGAGAGAGGGGATAGGACACAGGACACTCTTAGTAACTATCAGCAACATGCAGATTGACAGAATCCTTAGACAAAAAAAATTGGTGAAGCAAGGCAGACAGCAGTATAGGAAAAAGAGCCTTTAAGCTGAACCAAAACATCTGTACTTTGTAGGACAGACTGTCTCCTCTAGTAACTGAACTTTAATCGCAGCTTCATGCAGCTTCATGCACATGGATTCCCTTGGATGAGTTCTCTCTTGAAGTCCTTCCAGCCACGTCATAGCCTCCAGCTCATAAAGGGTCACCCCAGGTGCTTCCTCAGAACTCCATCCCTCTCAGAATTGTTTCTTTGGCAGGTTTTTCTCAACAGTACCTTGAACACCCGGATAGGCCTCGGATAGGCCTAGCAGTCAGTGACAACATGGATAGGCCTTAGGCTTCAGGCCTAGCAGTCCGGAGCTATTTGATACACATCCACCAAGACCACAGCCCAGGGTGGGAAGACTAAGATCACCTGATTTCTCCAATTAAATACCTTTTCCCAGCATACAAAGCTGCCAGTCTGATTGGCTGAGAAAAAGCATGTTTATCCCTAAATCAAAGGTACTGTAGCTCATCACTCATGTCAGAGGCAACAGCACAACCTACTGACAGAAGGGAGAAGCCACACAGAACTAGGAAGAAAACCATTTGACCCATAATCACTACAAATCAGCTAGGCTGGCTACCACCCAGCATAACTAAATTTACCTGTAGCCTTATTCTAGGAGGAGGGTGCTACGTTGGTAAACAGGATAAATAGAGAGAATAAATCTCCCTAATGGGGGTACAGACAACAATAAAAACTGACAGGTGTTCTAATCTCTCTCCTTTCTATCTATCTAAAAAAAACTAAAAAAAACTAAAAAAAAGTTTTGTCTTTAGTTATACTTTAAGACATGGTACAAGACATGTGCATTAATGCACAGGATTGGACAAAAGTGAATGAACCATCAATTACTCCACGCAGTTAGCAAAACAGCAGAGATCTGTATGAGCAGAGAAGAAATAGTTCACTGACAACAATACAAACATAGTTACCAAAAAAGGATATAGTTTATTATAGCAACACATTAGTACAGAAAATATACACAGCAATACCATCCAAGTTTGAGCAGCTGGTAAACCAGTAAATAGTAGCTCTCTTTTTTGGCAGAAACCATATCTTCTATTAATTCCATATAAACAGCTAACAATCTCTCTGTTCTTCCTCTAGGATTGTTTCCCACTCCTCCCTATAGTGGTTGTAAGCAGAAAGTTTTTTTTTTACATAATGCATTCTGCATTATGGTAAATAACCGTCTGTGTTCAGCATCCCCCCCCCCCAAACACTTACCTGAGCCCGCTTTCAATCCAGCGCTCCAGCAAAGGCCACTCTAAATACGTCAGGGCTGGTTCACACCAAAATGCAGTGCTCAGAAGGCATGTTCCATGCACGTTTCATGCAACATGCTCAAAACGCACTGCCTTTGTGATCTGCTGCGGGTGGCAATGTTATATTACTGCCACCCCAAAAGTATGTAGGCAGGTGCAGTCTGTATTCTTCGCTGCAGGTGGCGCTGCAGTTGGGAAAACTTGGTTCCTCTACGGTTCCTCGGCCACTATCCGATTGGATGTGGGCACCCCATGTGACTCTGTCGGCCATGTTGTGTCAGACAGAGTTTATTTAAGACTCCAGCTCCCAGGCCTGGCACG
>BLSH010209529.1:781774-804112 GCA_018402905.1 Glandirana rugosa | reverse complement strand
AAGTGGCCGAGGGAGACGGGGACGAACAATAAAAACAGAAATGGAGGGACTCGACTGGATACGCCTGCAACGCTTGTCGGTGTATAAAACCCACATAGGTGGGGAGTCATTACACCCCCGTCGGAACTCGGGAAAAAGGGAGTTACCGAAGGGGGAGTGATACATAGGGCGTCGCCACAGTTCTCCCCGAGGCGTTTGATTATCGGATGTTGGCTCGAGTACTGGGAAACTAGGAGGACTTGAAACCCAGTAGTGTCCTGCTTTACAGCCGCCACCGTGGGTACACGGAGGAATTAGTGAGGGGGAAGCCATTGAGGGAAAAAGGGCTCAAGGCTGCCCCCACATTACTGAGGGGTGGATACACCCAAAATATGTGGCTGTTCGCAACGTCCGCATAGGTCAGCTCAGGGAGGTAAAGACAAAAATAACAAGCAGGGGCAGAGGGAGCCGGTGAAAACCGAACGTGGGGCATGTCAAATAGTCAGAACTTGAAAACAGGAGCAGGTTGCATAAAGCAACAACAGGGTTTTTCCTTCGTGAGGTGAAAGTGTCCGAAGTTCCGCCGGGGCAGAATGTTCCTGAAGGAAACAGTGAAAAATGTTGAGAGTGAGAAGTCCCAGGTGGTTTAGGTATTTTCAGGGGGGCTGTGTTTCCTTGGACCTCTTAGATTGCTGTTTTTGCCAGGCCGGTGTGAGGGGGCTGTGAGGTGAGGGTCTTTTGGTTGAGGATTGGTTCCTTCCTGAGGTCCCCAGCTGGGGGTCTTGAGAAATCAGTCCCAGATGTAGCATCAACTTTTCGCCTTCTGAGATGGTTGAAAATCCATAAGGCTTGTTTCTGAAGGAGAAATTTAGTCTGAGGGGGAAAGACCAGCGATAAGTGATGTCATTTTGAACCAGGATTTGGGTAAGTGGTTTTAGGGCTCTCCTTTTTTGGATGGTGAAGGGGGAGAGGTCCGAGAATATCTGGACACTGTGGCCTTGCAGCTGTATATTCGTCATGTTACGAGCCTTTTTCATTATCTCTTCCTTCACTGAGTAGTGGTGTGTTTTGACTATTACATCTCGGGGTAGTCCATCATTTCTGGGTGGCTGTAGGGCTCTGTGTGCCCTGTCAAGCTCTAGGCGGTGCGCCGGGATCTCTGGGAGCAGTTCCTTAATCAGAGATGTTACTGCTGAGTTGATGTCTTTGACTGTTTCTGGTAAGCCCCTAATGCGGAAATTCAGACGCCTTGAACGATTTTCAAGATCATCAATCTTTGATATGGCAGCTTCTAGTTGGTCCTGGAGGTCTTGGATCCTGTCAGCATTTTGGTTAATCTTAGCCACAGCCTGATCTTGTTTCTTCTCAATGATCTCTATTCTACTGCCTATAAGTTGTAGGTCGGCCTGTATGATTGCTGTAATTTGGGCTGCGTTTTGAGCCAGGCCCTTTGCTAGCATCTCTGAGAATGCAGACATTAAGGCAGATAACTCTGAAGGCGGAGGGAAAGCAGCATGTAGTTTCTGTATAGTAATGTCCGGAGTAGTCAGAGCATTACTTTGAGGTGACAGGCTATATAGGCCTATGGGGCTCCTGAGGAGCGATTCTGATGGTGCTGGAGAGAACTCTCCTTGTGGTGGGTAAAGCCCCCTACCTTCCAGCGGGTTCCTGGTGTGGGGATCCAGCTTGGAGTTGTTGGTAATGGTGTCCATCTCTTCCCCAGCCTCTCCTTGTGTGCCGCATGGTGTGGTGGTTGCGGCCGCCATTTTGGCCGGCTCCGGCCGGGATGAGGCCTCGTCTAGGAGACGGGAGAGATCCTTCCTCGCGGAGCTGGCGGACATCAGTGGGTTGCGCTGCTGCTCCCTGAGCTGCGCGGCTCGTCTGCTGAGTGCTCCGGGGCTCCGGTCAGCTATTAGGCGGAGAAATGTGCGGCGGCGGAGCGGAGCTCTAAAGCCAAGCAGCCATCTTGGCGGAGTCCGCGCATGCGCCTTCTTAATCACCGTTTTTATGACCAAGGGAATAAATGTGATTCTCGACATATTAAAAACTTCTATGTTCATAATAAACAGATAGTGGAGACTAAATCTATAGCCGCAGAGTTCCACCATTTTTATACGGAATTATATAATATTCCCACACCTTCTTCGGAGTTGGAGAAGGAACAGCAGATTTTAAGGGATCCGAGATTATCATAAAGATTCCATATTGCCTGTCTTACCCACTGATGTTATTGAAGAAATAGAATGCCCAATCGTGGTTGAGGAATTGGGTGTTGCAATAGCGACCCTACCAAAGGGTAAAAGCCCTGGGCCCGATGGTTTTTCGAATATATATTATAAAAAATGTGCTTCTATCTTAATATATATATATATATTTTGGAATAAATTATTATTTTTGCTAATGTACTAGGTGCGTGCGCCTTCCTTTTCTTTTCTTTTTTAGTACCTTTCGGATTCCCCGTCTGAGGAGGGAGCAGCACACATCCGGTCACCCATTCCTTTCCCACATGGTTGCTTGCCATTCTGAGGAACTTGTAGCGCTGGAATTTATCACTTTTTCACGTAATGGGACTAGGCAGGGGTGTTCCTTATCTCCCCTGCTATTTGCCATGCTTTTGGAACCTTTTCTTTGCAGAGTTAGGAGGAATATGGGAATCATATTGATTCAAATTGAATCTGTGGAACATAAAGTCTCAGCTTATTCTGATTACTTGTTATTCTACCTTTCCAATCCCCAGGTAGCTCTACCCGCTTTGATGACTGAAGTGTGTAGATTTGGTAAATTATCCAACTTTAAAAAAACATTTGAGAAGTCTTTGCTCCTCCCTATCATGTCTCTTCAGAAACAACAACTCTTTACGACAATTGTTTCCCTTTATTTGGTGTGCTGACTCTCTACCCTATTTGGGGACCCATATGACCGCGGATCCCAAACTGCTATATGAACTTAATTATGGCTCTCTGTTGACTAGTGTAATAGGGGAACTGCAGAGATGGAAGGGCCGGTTTTTGACATGGTTTGGAAGAGTGAATGCTCTCAAGATGGCCATGCTCAATAGAATCATCTATATTTTATATACTGTACCTATTACACTCCAACAAACTTTCTTCAAGTGTATACAGAGGGCGTTTTTGTCCTTTGTGTGGAATGATAGACGTCCCAGAGTTTCCTATGATATTTTACATAGAAGTAAGTGGGAAGGGGGAGTTGGACTCCCAGACATAGCTTTGTATTACAAAGCTATGTCCTTAGTACGCATCTTGATTGATGCCAGGACTCTTTGAGTAAAATGTGGGTCCCTCTGGAGAAGATATTGGCAGGGAGGAATCTAGCGGGTGCTCCATGGATTCCGGCTGCATCTAGAGGTCTCTCAAACTGGACATCTCCATTAACCAGAAACACTTTAGTGGTATGGGATAGGTTGAATAAGGTGTGTAAATATGCCCCACCAACATCTCTTTTAGCACCGATAGGAGGATATCCCTGGTTCCCCTTAGGGGAAGAAACAGCATTTCTGGGTATATGGGGCAAATGGGAATACCACATGTGCTAAGTTCGCTCCACGAGGCACCTTATCCCCTCTTCCAGAATTAATTTCTACTTTAGGAAATATACCTCTATCTATGTGGAGACATTATCAAATGGCACATTTCTTTCATAAATGAAGACCTCAAGTGAGGCCTTTCAGCTCTCTTACTACTTTTGAGTCATTATGTGCTCATGGTTTAAACTCTAAAAATCTTTTATCCCAAATGTATCGACTTGTTCTTAGTGCTCAACATAACTCTGTCCCCTATTACATCAGAGAGTGGGAAAGAGAATTGGATCAAATGCTTACCCATATACATATTAAAAAAATGATTAAATCAACTCATTCGACCTCTAGAAGTTCTTACATTCAAGAAATGTCATATAAATTTATGTTAGATGGTACCGAACCCCTGTTAAGCTGGTTCAGATGCATTCAATGGTAGACGATCTTTGTTGGAGAGGTTGTGGACAAAAAGGCACATACCTCCATTTATGGTGGTTCTGCTCTAAAATTAAACCATTTTGTGAGGCGATTGCTCCATGGATTAAGAAACTGACTTTTAGACCAATAGAATGCTCTCCTTTACATTTTCTTTTCCATGGAATGCCCGCTTCAATTAAATTTTACAAAATGCAGCCAAACTACAAATACCTACATTTTGAAAACAAAATATTTGTCCCACTTTGTTAGATTGTAAGAGAGAAGTTAATAAAATAATAGAGGCAGAATGATGGGTCCATATGATTAGAGACCAACAAGATAAATTTAAAAGCACATGGGCAGGATGGGAATATTACCCCTCAGAGATCATCATGGATTGAAGTTGGTTAATCGTTAGTATTATTGTTATTCTTCATAGAGCTGTATCTGTGATGTGTTCTCTTTTTTTTTTTCCCCTCCGTTTTTCTTTGGCCACAACACTCATATCTCCCTCTGGAATTATGGATCAAGGCAAAGAGAATGAGTGGAGTAAATATTCTATAGGTAATAGGATTAGGAAGAGTATGAACGTAGGCGAGGGTGATCTACTGGAATAGTGCGTGAACCGCACATTTGATGTGGGTTGTATAGATGGGTGAGGGAACAAAGAGGTGACGTGCTTCTTCAGGGTATCACCAGAGGCCAGTATCATTAACCCTTTCAAGATCAGGTTACAGAAATAGTGGTCTTACCAGGAAGGGATGAATTTAATGCCAGTGAATCTTTTCATATACCTGATGGGAATTTAAATTTTACCCCCCTCTTTTTTTTCTTCTCCCTCACAAGGAATTTAGAAGAATGGTGCACTACAGTGGGTACACAAAGTATTTTATACTACACATTGTGCATTTTGACTGATGTAACATGATTAAATATAATTATTTTTCACCTTTCCCTCCCTCCTTTTTTTTTCTCCTGACAAGGAATTTGGAAGAATGGCGCATTACAGTGGGTACACAGGGTATTTTATATTACACATTTTTCACCTTTCCTCAAGGATTTGAAGGTATTTTGCCCCATTCATTTTAACGTCTATCCTGACAAGTGCTCCAGTCCCTGCTGCAGAGACACACATAACAGGATATTACCACCTCCATGCCTTACTGTAGGAATAGTGTTATTTGGTTGGTGAGCACCTTATTTCCATACATGATTTGTTTGATTATATGAACTGAAGTGACTCTGGGCTACATGAAGTTAACATACTTACATTTAGTAGGACTATTTATTTACTGAAGTCTTGTTCCATGTAATCAAGCAGTTGCTGATCTATGGGGCAACATTAGGCTCCACTAACTGGGACTATATAGACACCTCTTTATGAATTGTATGTTTTTTTTAGCACTTTTTTTTTAAGATTCATCAGCTTCTAACTTCAGCTTGTTCAATTAAGCTTTGACAATAAAACTTAGAAGCTGATTGGTTACTATGCACAGCTGCACCAGTTTTAGTAAATCACACCCCCCCCCCCCCCGACATGCCCTGCACACTGTGATGTAGGGTAAACATGCCTATCTGTTTTATGTTACAAACGCATAGTCTCTGCACTCTGTATGCTGGACTGTACATTACATAATGCATTATTTAATGTGTATACTCTTAATCCCTGCACTTTATATACCAATAGTAATGATATATTCAATGGGGAACTGTTTGACATTTTTGCCCTAAGCCATGGATGACCTTGTCCTGGCACTGGGTACACCCACACTGAAGTATATTTGTCAGACTTTGGCTTTCATAAAAAGGTACTGAGTTTAAAGTGTTTGTAAAGGCTTGTTTTTTGTTTTGTAAAAATAAAAAACATGTTATACTTACCTACACTGTGCAGTTGGTTTTGCACAGAGAAGCCCACATCCTCCTCTTCTCGGGTCCCTCTTCTACTCTCCTGGCCCCTCCCTCTAGTGAGTGCCCCCTCAGCCAGCAGCTTGCTACAGGGGGCACCCGAGCCAAGGCAGAGGTCCGTGTATCCATTCAGACATGGAACCCTGTCCTGGCCCTGCCCATTCTCTCCCCTGATTGGCTGACTGGTTTTGATTGACATCTGCAGGAGCCAATGGCGCCGCTGCTGTGTCTCAGCCAATCAGGAGGTGTGTCTGGGACAGATAAGACACTCGTGGACATCGCTGCAGAGAAAAGGGGCTCAGGTAAGTATTAGGGGTATTAGGGGGGCTCTGGGGGGGAGCTGCCACACACAGAAGGTCTTTTATCTTAATGTATAGAATGCATTAAGATAAAAAACCTTCTGCCTTTACAACTCCTTTAATGATGGTGATAAACAGTGGCCACTATTGGGGTCACTGTACGTCTTCCAAGTGAGTGCAGCAAAATCATTGCATCAAGAGTTGACCACAGTAACACAGTAGACATCAGGGATCAGAGTTTCTTTCAGTCAATTTCCATTAAATTTATGTTTTGTATGGGACTGTAACGTACCTGATGGTAGAGTCTGACTTATGCAGTAGGCAACCTCTCTTACGGCCCTGGTTCCAAAACCCTTCTTAGAGCAGACAGGCAGCGCTGGAGTGCAGGGGGGCATGAGGGCTGGATTGGACACAGATGGTGGTAAGATGTCGTCCAGAAGTCCGTGAAAGACTGAAGAGTAGTGATACAGGCCGGGTCAACAACATGCGGGCAGAGTAGTACAGGAGGAGCAGGGCCCTCCAGTGGCCAAGGATGTATCCTTACATTGCCCCTCCAAGAGGCAGCCTCCAGATGCCCAAACCTGCTCTTAGGTCTGGGTGTCTCCTCCAGAACAGCTTAACAAGTTCTTCAGCATGGCTATGGTCCTTGGGTCCTCGGGTTCCCATGAGCTCTCCACAAGCCCATACCCCTTCCATTTGACCAAGAACTGGGTGGTGCCCCCTCTTTCTGCAATCAAGGATGGCTTCCACCTCAAACTTTTCTTCACCATCCACAAGGATCGGCTCTGGTGGAGTCGTCCTCTGATCTGGGAAGGGATCCTGGATCACGGGTTTCAGCAGGGTGACATGGAACACGGGATGGACCCGTAGGGATGATGGCAGATCCAATTCATAGGCCATCCTGTTAATTTTCCTCTTCACGGGGAAAGGACCAATGAATCTGGGACCCAGTATTTTTGACGGGCAAGACCGTCTCAGGTTTTTGGTTGCTAACCAGACTCAGTCACCAGGTTGTAAGTCCAGTTCCCCGCATTTCCTCTTGTCAAAAGCCCTCTTATAGTGTTCCTGTCTCCTGTAATAGTTTATTGTTCTTTTCAAAGAATTCCATTGTTTTTTGTACCACTGGCACCGTACTTTCTGGGATTATGTTGGGTATAAACGTGGGGTGGTAGCCGAGTTTCGCCCAAAATGGAGATTGTTTGGTAGCTGAGTGTATAGTGTGGTTGTAGGCAAACTCGGCTATTGGCAGTAGCGAGACCCAGTCGTCCTAAACAAAGGAGGAGTAACAACGGAGGTACTGTTCTAAGGTCTGATTAGTCCTTTCAGTCTGACAATTTGTTTGGTAGTGATAGGCCGCTGAAAATGCCAATTCGATTCCTAATGCAGTACAAAAGACTTTCCAGACCCGATATGTGAACTGCACCTCACGATCTGAGACTATGTTAACAGGGATCCCATGAAGTCGAACCACTTCCTTAATAAAAGTCTCTGCAGTTTCAGCTGCGGTAGGAATGCCTTTCATGGAAATAAAGTGTGCCATTTTGGTAAGGTGGTCCACAACTACAAACATGGAATTGAACTTTTCGGATGGAGGTAGCTCTACTATAAAGTCCATTGAAATATGGGACCATGGGCGCTCTGGAATGGGCAGCAGGTTTAACAGACCCCAAGCTTTAGCTTGGCTGGTTTTATTTTGGGCACAGACGGGACAAGCACGGACGTATTTTCTGCAGTCCTTGATGGCCACCAAAAGGAGCACGACAGCAGCTCCGCCGTCTTGCGACCTCCAAAATTTCCTGCCAGCTTGTGGCCATGGCTAAGTTCCAGTACTGAGAGGCGTAGTTCCTCTGGAATGTATATTTTGTTGTGGTACCACCACAGCCCATCCTTCACTGTCGGCCTAGGGTCCGGAGACATAGTGGATTTGGCCAGAGTTCGGGTTATCTGAGACAGTAAGTCTTCCTGGTTCAGCAGGAAGTGCCGGGAAGACAGGATGGTGTCTGGTGGTGCGGACCCTCCTGGTTCCCTGATCATTCTGGATAAAGCATCTGGCTTTATGTTCTTTGACCCGGGCCTGTAGGTGATGTGTAGTTGAAAGCGGGAGAAGAATAAAGCCCAACGTGCCTGACGGGGTCTTAGTCTTTTGGAGGTGCGTAAGTACTCAAAATTCTTATGGTCGGTGAAGACCATAACAGGGTGTGCAGCACCTTCCAACAGATACCGCCACTCCTCCAAGGTGGACTTGATGGCTAGGAGTTCCCGGTCATCATAATTTCTCTCAGGATCAGAGAGATTATGGGAAAATCTCTGGGAGAGGACTGCTCCCACTGCAGTCTCTGAGGCATACACCTCCAGGGTGTAGGGTAAGGCAGAATCTGGGTGCTTCAGGACAGGTGCAGATGTGAACAGCTGCTTAAGCTTTAGGAAGGCCTCTTTGGCCTCGGGCGGCCAGTGAAAACGGGTGTTCTGTTTGGTGAGCTGGGTAATTGGTGCGATCACCGCAGAAAACCCCTTGATAAACTTCCTATAGAAGTTGGTGAAGCCTACAAATCGTTGGACCCCTTTCCTGTCTACGGGAGCTGGCCAATCCAAGATGGCAGACACTTTCTGTGGGTCCATAGTGATTCCGGTAACTGAAATGATAAGGCCCAGGAATTGAATGCACACTTTTCAGCTTTGGCGTAGAGCCCATGTTGTCGGAGACGCTGTAATACGCACTTGACGTGCCTGTGGTGCTCATACATTGTGGCAGAAAAGAAGAGGATATCGTCCAAGTAGACGATGATGAATTGGTCCAGATAATCCTGGAAGATATCATTCACCAAGTGCTGAAAGGTGGCCGGAGCATTACAAAGCCCAAAGGGCATTACGAGGTATTTGTAATGGTCGAACCATGTTCGGAAGGCTGTTTTCCACTCGTCACCCTCCTGGATGCGAAGGAGATTGTAAGCCCCTCGGAGATCCAACTTGGTGAATGCTGTAGCTGACCCGAGCCTTTGAAACAATTCTGAGGTAGAGGGTAGCGATTTTTGACTGTGACCTTGTTGAGGTCCCTGTAGTCAATGCAGGGTCGAAGGGAATGGTCCTTCATTTCCACAAAGAAGATCCCTGCACCTGCTGGGGAAGTAGAGGCTTGGATGAATACCTTTTTGAGATTCTAAATAAGCCTTGAGGGCTTTCAGCTCTACCTCCGAGAGGGGATAAATCCTACCTAATGGTACCTCTGCCCCAGGCAACAGCTCTATCGGGCAGTCATAAGGCCTGTGAGGTGGGAGTTTGTCTGCCCCTTTCTTACTGAACACATCAAGGAACTCGTGATAGACCGTGGGGACAGCTAACCAGGTCTCCGGATCCACGTCTAGACATAGCATAGAAGGAGAAACTTCCGACCCCAGCTGCTGACAAAGGTGCTGACAGTAGAAAGAGAAAAACTGAACTTCCCCAGTAGACCAGTTAATGGTGGGGCAATGAGCCCGGAGCCATGGCAGTCCTAGGATAATAGGAAAGAGCGGGGATGCAATAACATCTAACAGTAGATACTCTGCGTGGCTGTTGGTCGTCTTGGTAAGAAGAGGGACTGTTTCATGGGTGACAGCACCCGATTTAATGGCAGATCCATCCGCCAGGCGGATGACCATCTGGTATGTCTTAGGTCTAAGAGGGACGTGATGTTGAGCTGCAAATGTCGAGTTCAGGAAGCAGCTGCATGCTCCAGAGTCGATGATGGCTGGAACCTGAATGCTCCCGCTTTGAAGCTGTAGTGAGAGGAGAAGAACAAGGTGGGTTGTCATATTTGGCACAGACAAAACTTCTCCCTTGGTGGTGCGGGGCACCTTATCATGTTTGACCAGACAAGACTTGGCAAAATGTCCCGGACCTCCACAGTAGAGGCAAAGGTTAGAGGTCTGACACCTGTGTCTCTCCTCTAGGGATAGTGAGGGTCGTAGGAGTCCGGGCCCCAGCGGGTCTCGTTGGATTGGCCCCGGTTAGCTGGGTACTCCGATGGCATCCCGGCAGGTCGGGCATGTTCTGCGGGCCTTTCCGCTCTGCTTTCCCACAGGCGGCGGTCAACCTGGATGGTCAGGATAATCAAGGCATCTGGAGATTGGGGAACATCCACATGAGCCAGCTCGTCTTTGAGCGGATCTGAGAAACCCAGTCTGAACTGATGGCAGAGCGCCATCTCATTCCAGGCTGTATCAGCGCTCCAGCGCCGGAACTCAGTCACATAGTCCTCTGCCGCGCGACGGCTTTGCTAGAGCGTGTGGAGAGCGGCCTCCTTGGTGGCAACCTGGTGGGGGTCCCCGTAGAGCCGAGCCATAGACTGAAAAAAGAGGGCGAGATCTGTGGTTTCAGGAGCCTTTTGTTCCAGTAGCCGGTGGGCCCAGGCCTGGGGTCCGTCGAGTAGCAGAGAGATGACCAATCCCACCTTGGTCACTTCCAGGGAAAGGTGCGGGGTTTCAGGGCAAAGTAGAGCTCACAAAACTTCTTATGGTCCCCCGTGAACCATTTGGGCAAGGGCACCTCGGGCTCTGTGGGCATGGTGACCATGGTACAGGCAGCAGGATGGCTGGAACTTGAAGGAGCTGGCAGGGAGCCAGGGAACAGGGTGTATCCTCTTTGTAAGTCCTTCACCGCTTGGGTGAGCCTCGTTAGGTGCCACTGTGCAGACTCGGACTGGCTGTCCATTGCTGTCACGTACCTGATGGTAGAGTCTGACTTATGCAGTAGGCAACCTCTCTTAACCCCTGGTAGAGCAGACAGGGAGCGCTGGAGCGCAGGGGGGCACGAGGGCTGGATTGGACACAGATGGTGGTAAGATGTCGATACAGGCTGGGTCAACAACATGCAGGCAGAGCAGTACAGGAGGAGCAGGCAGTCGGATGGTCGGGTGCAGGCAGGGTCGGTAACAGGCGGACAAACTGAGGTACAAAGGGGTCAGACAGGAGAATGATCGTAGGCAAGCCAGGGGTCGGTGCATGCAGAGTTCAAGCAGATACAGGATCAAGCCGGATCACAGGTAAACAGGAAGTCTCAGAACGGATCGCTAAGGTGCATGGGTAACGCTGTTGAATGGACAACACTGGATGTTGGGCGCTGTCTGCTTAAATGGGCCGTTCTGGCGCCAATGCCGGTGCATACGCGCGCGCACACACGCTACGTGCGCGCCCGCACACGGGCCCTCCAGTGGCCAAGGATGTTTCCTTACAGGGACCTTGCTTTACAATGTTGGTCACGTAAAAGGGATTTAAAACTTATACCTTGTTGTTTTAAAATAATACAAATGTTTGAAAACTATGACTTTGAATAAATGTGTTGTAAAAGCTGAACTCCAATCAGGTATTAAATGCACCAGTGCATTTATTCATGTGTTTATTAAAAATCATTAAATCATTAAATGCATTTTAAATGCAACTATATTAGATATAATTTGTGCTCCTGAGAGAAAGAGAGGGGCAGTATTTGGGTCCATTCGGGTTTCTTGCATTCACATGTAATTACAAGGAACAAGCGTACAAGAGAAGAAAGTACAGAAATTACCTCCTCAGTCTGTTGCTACTCCTTCATTGTCCAGTCACAGGCTGGGGGTGGAGAGGGGACCTCTTTGTAATGGTTAACAGCACCAGAGAAGTCAGGTCACCTATATCTCTGGATTGACTGGATGAACAGAAATACAAATTATTTGGCAGGTAAAACAAATCCCTTATATGTACTGTATTGTATTTGTGCATTTGGCTATTTGCCTGGAGTTTGGCTTTCAAATGAATCTATAAGGATAGAAATATAGGAGCTGCCAGTGTTGGCTTGATTTTTGAATGTGCAGGGTGAGGTTCTGTCACCCTGTCTTCACCACCTAGTGAGTCACTGACCTTGATCAAGCATTTTGTTTGGTCATTTAGATTTTTCGACCTTGGCTTGCCGCATGCTTGTTCTATCTCATTGGCTTACTAGGTAGTGAACAAGGATCAGGATGATAGTCCCTGAACTGGCACCTTTTAAAAACAAATTAACAACAGTAGCTGCCGTAATTCTCATGGGTTTCATATTAAACAAATTAAGGTGTAGGTAGATAAATTAACCTTTCCAGATCCGCGCTATTGCTGAAGTATGGCTCCAGTGCGTATCTGAATTTCTGGGACAATGTCCGTGGACGTCGTCCCCTGTGCATGCTCCTGGCGCGCACTCACAGGCGGCGGCGTGTGACTCGATGTCCGCTCGTGACCCGCGATTGCTTCTCAGAGCTGCAGAATGAGGTACCGCCGATGTAAACATGGCCAATGCCATTTATACAATAATCAGTGGATATTTCAATTTCTGATCGCTGTATAAATGTCATTGGTCCCAAAAAAGTGTCAAAAATGTCCGACATGTCCGCTCCAATATTAAAGTCCCAATAAAAATCGCAGACCGCCACCATTACTAGTAAAAAAAATAATAAAAACGCCATAAATCAATTCCCATAGTTTCTAGACGCTATAACTTTTGCAGAAACCAATCAATGTACGCCGATTGTGATGTTTCTTTACCAAAAAATATGTATAAGAATATATAACGGCCAAACCTGATGAATTTTTTTTTTTTTGGATTTGTATTATAGCAAAAAGTAAAAAATATTGTTCTTTTTTCAAAATCGTCTCTCTCTGTTGTTTGTTTATAGCATAAAAAATAAAAATCGCAGAGGTGACCAAATACCACTAAAAGAAAGCTCTATTTGTGGGAAAAAAATGATAAAAATGTTGTTTGGGTACAACGTTGCATGACTGCGCAATTGTCGATTCAAAATGTGACAGCACTGAAAGCCGAAAATTGGTCTGGGCAGGAGGGGGGTTTAAGTGCCCAGTAAGCAAGTGGTTAAATAACACACCAAAGACCTAAATACAGTAGTTTTGTGTCTGTATTTTAGTGTACCTCAGCATTAGCCTTTGTAAAGCTAAAAAAATGAATCATGAAGCAGAAATGGAACCATTTGTACCTGGTTTTGACTTGATGTTACTGAAATGCACTGCACAGCAGCACTCAGCCTGGAAGAGAGAGGGCCAACACTAGGAACCAATCAGACTCTGATGCACTCAAATATGCTCTTAGAAGAATAGAGAATTGAGATCAGAAATGCAAGTTATCATTGTATTGCTGTTCTTTTACTGTCTAATTAGTAGGCTGAATGTGACAGGCAGGACGTTGACAATACTCAGATCTCTATTGTTTTAACAACTTCAGCCCTGGAAGGATTTACCCCCTTCCTGACCAGAGCACTTTTTGCGATACGGCACTGCGTTGCTTTAACTGACAATTGCAGGGTCGTGCGGCCTTGTACCCAAACAAAATTGATGTCCTTATTTTCCCCACAAATAGAGCTTTCTTTTGGTTGTATTTGATCACCTCTGCGGTTTTTATTTTTTGTGCTATTTTGTGACAATTTTGAAAAAAAACAACAATATTGTTTTGCTTTTTTCTATAATACATATCCAACAAAAAAAAAGTAAAAAAACAAATTTCTTCCTCAGTTTAAGCCGATATATATTCTTCTACATATTTTTGGTAAAAAAACATCCCAATAAGCGTATATTGATTGGTTTGTGCAAAAGTTATCATCACATCTACTAACAATTGGAATAGATTTATGGCATTTTTATTATTTTTATTTTACTAGTAATGGCGGCGATCTGCGATTTTTAGCGGGACTGCAACATTGCGGCGGACAGATTGGACACTTTTGACACTTTTTTGGGACCATTGACATTTATACAGCGATCAGAGCTAAAACTAGCCACTGATTACTGTGTAAATGTCACTGGCAGGTAAGGGGTTAACACTAGGGGGGCAATCAAAGGGTTTTAGTTTAAGTTTAACACACAGTTTACAGATGATTGTAGAACAGTGATATGGGTTATCCCGGTTTTAGTTAAAGTTTAACACACAGTTTCCAAATGATTGTAGAACAGTAGTATGGGTTCTGCCGGTTTTAGTTAAAGTTTAACACACAGTTTCCAGATGATTGTAGAACAGTAGTATGGGTTCTCCCGGTTTTAGTTAAAGTTTAACACACAGTTTCCAGATGATTGTAGAACAGTAGTATGGGTTCTCACGGTTTTAGTTAAAGTTTAACACACAGTTTCCAGATGATTGTAGAACAGTAGTATGGGTTCTCCCGGCTTATTTATACTTTTTTCACACAGTTTGAAGATGATTTTAGAACACTAATATGGCTACCCTGTGGCTGATATAGGGGTTTTCACACACACTTTGATGATGATTTTAGAACACTAATCTTTCCCTTAAAGCAACAGCTGGAACCTTTCCCTGTACAACTTGGAGATGATAATGTTCCCTTAAAGCAACAGACTCTACCTAGTCCAGTCAGATCGTTCTGTGCAGCAGGATGAGGTGTGAAATCTGTCTCTCAAAGCACCAGTACTAGTATATCTCCCTCCCTCAAAGCACCAGTACTAGTATCTCTCCCTAGTCCAGTCAGATCATTCTGTGCAGCAGGATGAGGTGTGAAATCTGTCTCTCAAAGCACCAGTACTAGTATCTCTCCCTAGTCCAGTCAGATAATTCTGTGCAGCAGGGCGAAGTGTGAAATCTGTCTCTCAAAGCACCAGTACTAGTATCTCTCCCTCCCTCAAAGCACCAGTACTAGTATCTCTCCCTTGTCCACAATCAGATCGTTCTGTGCAGCAGGATGAGGTATGAAATCTGTCTCTCAAAGCACCAGTACTAGTATCTCTCCCTAGTCCAGTCAGATCGTTCTGTGCAGCGGGATGAGATGTGAAATCTGTCTCTCAAAGCACCAGCACTAGTATCTCTCCCTCCCTCAAAGCAGCAGTACTAGTATCTCTCCCTAGTCCTCAGTAATGCAGGATGAGATGTTCTGCAATCTGTCCCTAACAGAGCCAGCAGCATCCTCTCCCTAAACTATCCTGAGAGCATATGACATGCAGCACGGTGACTCCAGCCCCACATAGAGGCTGGGTCACATGGTGCACTGGCCAATCACAGCCATGCCATTAGTAGGCATGGCTGTGATGGCTTCCAAGGAAAACCAGTGAAACACTTGTTGATTGGCTGCCCTTGGCAGCTTCTCAACACATGGAGTAAAATACCAGAACCCCGGACTTTACAGTCCGGGTTCGCTCAACACTATTGGTGAGTATTCAATATTCCGTAGTGTTCCACCATAAGAAGTGCATGCACCACCTTACAGATGAGGTACTCTTACCAGATATCAGCTGGTAAACCGCATGTATGGATAGCCAGTGAAGGTAGGTTAAACCAGGGTCAAATCGGCACTCCTCATATATGAACAATCAACGGTCCAGGTGATGAATCAACATTTCAATTTCTATAACGTCCTCACTGGGGGGCAAGAGGAGGCCTCAAACCACCCCAGGGATTATCTTGTGTCTAGCTGTGGTCTTCACCATCACAGATGATTCTGGGACTTAGTCCGCTATCTTGTATTCTTCACCATCACAGAATCTGGTGGTGAAGACGAAGCTGGATACAAGATAGCCGACTAAGTCCCAGGATCATCTGTGATGGTGAAGGCCACGGCTGGATACAAGATTGTGGACTAAATCCCAAGATCTTCTCTGGTGATGAAGACCACAGCTGGATATAAGATAGTGGACTAAGTCCCAGGATCTTCTGTGATGGTGAAGAATGCAAGATTGCGGACTAAGTCCCAGAATCATCTGTGATGGTGAAGACCACAGCTAGACACAAGATAATCCCTGGGGTGGTTTGAGGCCTCTTCTTGCCCCTCCGTGAGGACGTTATAGAAATTGAAATGTTGATTCATCACCTGGACCATTGATTGTTCATATATGAGGAGTGCCGATTTGACCCTGGTTTAACCTACCTTCACTGGCTATCCATACATGCGGTTTACCAGCTGATATCTGGTAAGAGTACCTCATCTGTAAGGTGGTGGATGCACTTCTTATGGTGGAACACTACGGAATATTGAATACTCACCAATTATTTATCGTTTTTTCACGTTGGTGTTTGGAATTTATTTATTAATTTTTTTTTATGAACTTTCTTGGACTTTTTTGGTTTATTATCACTTTTATATAGATAATTTATCGGGGTAATTCCCGGTTTTGATCACTTGACATAATTTCTCAGCGATGCCTCCAGTGGTGCATGCACGCTCACACCACACATTCCTGCGATGGCTGTACAGCTACAGCAATTTGCAGGAAATAGCCAACCTGCCGGTCAGCAAGTGGTTACATGGTACTTCCAGATCATTTCTGAGTATGGTTACAGAGAGCAGGTGCCAAATGCTATAAGAAGGGCATATACAGTATGTGGCCATGTAACTGAGAATTTGAGATTCTGACGCGTACTTGAGGTTCTACATTTCTACTACAAAATGCCTTGTGTAACAATTTATATTTTTTAACAAAACTGAATGTTTTCCTTTAACAAAACTTAAAGATTCCTTGTAAATGATCAAATCCTTGTTTCCTATTCCAGAATCTGAGAATCACGTTTCATAAATGTAACAAATCTGAAACAGCAAATTGCAGCTAATAAAAAATATTTTCATAACCAATTTTTGGGAGGAGGGTATGATTATTTTATGTTTATATCCGTGAGTTCTCGATCTGCGCCTATTTTCATAAAGCTCTCCTAAAACGCCCTTTGCCACTTAATGCTGCAATTCAAATCTCCTCGAGCAAGCCCGAAAACCCTCAAGAATAAAACATGAATATTACCTTGTGGGGCCATAAAAAGAAGACTATTAGAATATATCACCGGCACACTAGGGGACCATTTAGAGCGCTGCCTCTAAATACATCATTTAATTACAATGGAGACATTACTTCATGTTTCTACTGATGTAAGTAATATTAGAATTCATGATATTCGCAGGCTACTGAGGCCCATTATATTGGCCATAAGCTATTCTATAAGATTTACTACTAAAGGCCCGCCAGGGTATTTGAGCATTCATGGATTCTGTGGCAGTAGGCTTTTATCTAAGACACATAAGTGAGGACAACCAAGTTATTATCGCTAAGAAACATGGCTTAATATTTTGGATTCTAAAGGTTAAGGTGTCATAAATCCTGAATTACTCTCAGATATCACATCGAAAGACATTTTTATGTTATTTTACTCTTCCTTGCCGCTTAAAATATTTTATGATGGCAGTTTCCAGAATTGTACCATGTTGTTTACGTTCAGTCCCCAGATATACCAGAAATACTGACACAGCTCTTAGTTTATGCCGTCGTGACAAAGGTTAAGTGCATGCATAAAGAATCCTTTTTTTCTTCTTACAGCCTTTGCTCATGTCCATAGATTTCTGTTTGATCAGTTGATTAACCCAATCAATTAGGTTATTGTCTTTAGTGATTGCGCAGTTTTCCTGTGGGATGGAAGACAGGTGGCAAATATGTGATGTGATAAACAGGCCTCCATTTTTACACCAGACTATCATGAAATAAACCTACACCTCAGTCATGTGGGAAAGTATTGCATCTGATATGACTCAGCATACACAGCATACTTACTGGCTTTTCTTCTTTACCCTTCTATAGCTTGCATAATCCATGCAGGTGTCAAGGGGCTTAGGAACGACTCCACCCATAACTGATACTTCAAGATTTCAGATTTGATACTCCCTCTCGTTTCCCACCTCAAACCTTGGAATCATCACTTTGTCCCCTTATTATCTGTAATCTATATGCATATTTTTTCTGCTGTCTCTGGTCTGTTCATTAGACATTATGGGATTGATTTACTAAAGGCAAATAGACTGCGCACGTTACAAAGTGCAGTTGCACTCGGCAAGTGCAGTTGCTCCAGAGCTTAGTAAATGAGGTAAACCTTCACTTTGCAAAGAATACAGTACCAAATCACGTGCAAGGAAAATGAAAAAAAAAGAATAAATTTGCTTGCACATAATTGTATGATAGAAGTCAGCAGAGTGTCTGTTCATTACTCAAGCAAAGTGCACAGTCTATTTGCCGTTGGTAAATCCACCCGTATGGGTCCACTTTAGCCTCTTCTTCCCACTACAATGAATGGGTCCTGAGTACTACAGATAATGAAGCCATGTAATGAAATTACACCTCCTTCTGCAGCATTGTCCTATGAGTCCAGGGTGACGTGAAGATGTGCCCCCAGTGGGTCAGGTCCTTAAAGTGGAACTTTATTCAGAAAATTAAATCTTGATAGATCACTTCAGGTTAGCCCCTTCTGCAGTTATAGCTATGTAAAATATTAACAATAAGTGCCTGAACTGTAGTAATCCAGTAAGGCACTGTCTCTATCTGCTCTGCCCATGCCCAGTCATTCTCAGAATTATGCCTAAAATTAGAGCTGCTAGGGCCCAATTTGATACACACTATACAACTTTTTTTGTTTGATTTTCTTTAGATTTACCTTCAACTATGTAGTGCAAGGGCCTGCCTGATTGCATACAAATTGAAAGTGTTTAGGTTTGACCTCATATTATATGGTTTGGGTAAATATAAAGGAAAAAATCTAAAGTGAATTGTATAGTGTGTATCCAGCAAATGTACTGTTGCTGAAGGATGATGAAAGAAACAGGAGTGACACAGGCTGTGCAGAGGAAACATAGATTAGGAAGGGAGGAAAAAAAGCAGGAGAAATAACAGGGCAACAAAAGAGTGAAACTTACCAGAATAGTTTCTTATCTTTTCTCCCTGATTTTGTTTTCTTTCTCCCTGTGAACTTCAGCATTGTAAAACTCCTGTCAGTCTTCCTCTCTAGCTAAGCCAAGACATTCAATCATGACAGGAAATACACACATTTTAATTACAGAAAGTGGCATATAGTTTTTGAGACCAAAGAGAGAGGTAGAGTTTCCAATAAAGAAGTGACTGTGTTTGGATACAACAAAATAGCAGCCTCTAGCAAGAAGAAACTGGAGCAATGCTGGAGGAAATTTACAGCATACACTAATTTTGGTAGCATAATTGTAAATATAGACTTTAGGCTCTTTTGTTAAAGAACATTAATTGTTATCAAGCTGTTATGGGTAGAGTTGAGCGAACCCGAACTGTAAAGTTCAGGTCCGTACCGAACTTTGGGGTGACCGTGACCCAAACCCGGACATTTGAAAAAAAAGTTTGGGTTCGCGTTCTGGGTTTGGGTATTTGATCACGCATGTTGAATAGCTGCAGGGCAGCCAATCAACAAGCATTTCACTGGTTTGCCCTTAGAAGTCATCACAGCCATGCCTACTAATGGCATGGCTGTGATTGGCCAGTGCATCATGTGACCCAGCCTCTTTATAAGCTGGAGTCACGTAGTGCTGCATGTCACATGCTCTCTGGGTAGTGTAGGGAGAGGATGCTGTTGGCGCTGTGAGGGACAGATTGCTGATATAATAACATCTCATCGATCTGATTGTGGACTAGGTAGAGATTACTACTACTACTGCTTTGAGGGACAGATTGCAGATCTCATCCTGCATTACAGAATGATCTGCTTTGAGGGACAGATTGCAGATCTCATCCTGCATTACAGAATGATCTGCTTTGAGGGACAAATTGCAGATCTCATCCTGCATTACCGAACGATCTGATTGTGGACTAGGTAGAGATGACTACTACTGAGATCTGCATTACCGAACGATCTGATTGTGGACTAGGTAGAGATTACTACTACTACTGCTTTGAGGGACAGATTGCAGATCTCATCCTGCATTACAGAACGATCTGCTTTGAGGGAAGAATTGCAGTTCTCATCCTGCATTACCGAACAATCTGATTGTGGACTAGGTAGAGATTACTACTACTACTGCTTTGAGGGAGAGATTTCAGTTCCCATCCTGCATTACCGAACGATCTGATTGTGGACTAGTTAGAGATTACTACTACTACTGCTTTTAGGGACAGATTGCAGATCTAATAACATCTCATCTTGCATTACAGAGCGATCTGACTGGACTAGGTAAAGTCTACTGCTTAGAGGGACAGATTATTGTTCTAAAATCATCTCCTAGTTCTATAGAGTCAGGTTCCTGCTGTTGCTGTAAGGGACAGATTATTGTTCTATAATCATCTCCTAGTTCTAAAGGGAGAGGTTCCTGCTGGTCCTGTAAGGGACAGATAATTTTTCTAAAATCATTGCCTACTCCTATAGGGTCAGGTTCCTGCTGTTGCTGTAAGGGACAGATTATTGTTCTATAATCATTTCCTAGTTCTAAAGGGAGAGGTTCCTGCTGGTCCTGTAAGGGACAGATTCATTTTCTAAAATCATTGCCTACTCCTATAGGGTCAGGTTCCTGCTGTTGCTGTAAGGGACAGATTATTATTCTATAATCATCTCCTAGTTCTAAAGGGAGAGGTTCCTGCTGGTCCTGTAAGGAATAGATTATTGTTCTAAAATCATCGCCTACTCCTATAGGGTCAGGTTCCTGCTGTTGCTGTAAGGGACAGATTATTGTTCTATAATCATGTCCTAGTTCTAAAGGGGGAGGTTCCTGCTGGTGCTGTAAGGGACAGATTATTGTTCTAAAATCATCTCCTAGTTCTATAGGGAGAGGTTCCTGCTGCTCCTGTAGAAGAAGAATAATTTATTATCCATTTTTTTTGTATTAATAAATACTTAAATAGTGCTACATAGTACAGGGCAGAATGAGGAGAGCGTCAAATAAGGGACGTGGTCGTAGTGCTGCTGGTTCTTCTGGTGCTGCTGGTGTTGGTGGTGTTGGTAAAGCTCCTGTTGCAAGGAGAGGACGTGGTCGATCTGTGCCAGCTACACCCACAAGTGAAACACCTTCCTCAGGTAGCCAACAGAACCTTCAACGTTATATGGTAGGCCCGAATGCCGCTCAATGAATGGTGAGGCCAAAAGAAGTACAGGCAATAGTAGATTGGGTGGCTGACAATGCCTCCAGTTCCTTCACATTGTCTCCCTCCCGGTCCCTTGATGAAAGCTCAGAGTTGGCATCTGAACCCCATGGCCATCTGTCTTTCACCTCAGCCCCTTGTAAATTAGCCAAGCAGTCTGAGCCCCAAGTCATGCAACAGACTCTTATGCTTTTTGATGACTCTCCTGGTGTACTTTCCTTGGGCCATCCACATAGCTCTGCCCCAGAAGTGGAAGACATTAAGTGCACTGATGCCCAACCACTTCTGTTGCAGGATGAGGACATGGAAACATCAGCGCAGCACGTCTCTGATGATGACAAAACACAGGTGCCAACTGCTGCAGCTTTCCTCAGTGTGCAGACTGACAAGGAGGACAGTGGTGAAGGGTGGGTGGAAGATGATGTGGAGGAGGATGATGAGGTCCTAGACCCCACATGGAATGAGGGTCATGCGAGTGTGCAGTTTGGAGAAAGAGGTGGTGGTCGCACAGAGGCACCAGCACAGCAAAAGAGGAAGCAGGTTGCAAAAGCGGAGCGAGCGTCCCCTAGACAAAGGCGTTCCCCCCGCATGGCAGTTCTTCAGACAATGTGCTGACGACAAGACACGAGTGATTTGCACACTGTGCAATGATAGCCTGAGGCGAGGCCTAAATGTTCTAAACCTGAGCACAACCTGCATGATCAGGCTTCTAAATTCAAGGCACAAACTGCATTGCAACAATTACCTCAAAATCCAAGAAAGGCCTCGGCCTCCTCCTGCTTCCTCTTCTGCTGCTGCCTCAACCTCTTCCTCCACCTCTACAGTGTCACCTGCCACCCAGCAAACAGAGCATGTGACAGCAACGCCACCATGTCCGCCACCGTCCCCAAGCATTTCCACACGGTCCCATGGAAGCTTACAGCTCTCCATCTCCCAAACACTGGAGAGAAAGAGGAAGTACCCCCCTACCCACCCGCGATCCCTGGCCCTGAATGCCAGCATTTCCAAATTCCTGGCCTTTGAAATGCTGTCATTCCGTCTGGTGGACACGGACAGTTTTAAAAACCTGATGGCGGTGGCTGTCCCACAGTATGTGGTTCCCAGCCGCCACTACTTTTCCAGGCGAGCCATCCCTTCCTTGCACAAACAAGTCAGGGACAAGATCAAGTGTGCACTGCGCAACGCCATCTGTGGCAAGGTCCACATAACCACTGATACATGGACCAGTAAGCACGGGCAGGGACGCTATATCTCGCTAACTGCACATTGGGAAAATGTAGTGGCGGGTGGGCCTGAGCCGGCTAGCCATTTGGCGCATGTCCTTCCGCCACCGAGGATTGCAGGGCATTTCTCTTTGCCTCTT
>BLSH010209529.1:770867-781477 GCA_018402905.1 Glandirana rugosa | reverse complement strand
CACGGTGTCGACGTAACCGCCGGAGAAGGAGGAGGAGGAGACGGAAGCGGAACACGAAGCTGGGCAGCCTGGCACACATGGCCGACTACATGCTGCAGTGCCTGCGCAACGACAGCCGAGTTGCCCACATTGTAACTTCTTCTGATTACTGGGTGGCCACCCTACTGGATTCCCGTTACAAGGACAACATGCCGTCCTTAATTCCCTCACTGGATCGTGAGAGGAAGATGCGCGACTACAAGCGCACACTGGTAGACGCGCTGCTGAGGGCATTCCCAAATGACACCGGAGGCTCAGTGGAAGCACAAGGCGAAGGCAGAGGAGGAGGAGGAAGAGGCCGCCAATGCAGCTGTGGCACTGCCAGCACCTCAGAAGGTAGGGTTAGCATGGCCAAAATGTGGCAAAGCTTTGTCAGCAACAAACAGCAGCACCAGCTGATAGGCAAGGTCTCAGCAGGAGGCAGCATTTCAGCAACATGGTGGAACAGTATGTTTGCACATGCCTACACGTACTGACTGATGGGTCTGCCCCATTCAACTTCTGGGTCTCCAAATTGGGCATATGGCCTGAGCTTGCCCTTTATGCCTTGGAGGTGCTGGCCTGCCCTGCAGACAGTGTATTGTCTGAACGTGTGTTTAGCACGGCAGGGGCGTTATCACAGACAAGCGCAGCCGCCTGTCCACAGCCAACATGGACAAGCTAACGTTTATTAAAATGAACCAGGCATGGATTCCACAAGACTTGTCTGTACCTTGTGCAGAATAGACATTTAGACCGGCCTCACACAGCCATTGGTATACTTGTTTTTTTGAATATGCCTCAATATTTTGGGGCTACCCCAATTAGAAAAAAAAAACAAAGAACAAAAAGTTTTGGCTACCTCCTCCTCCTCCTCCTTCTCCACCACCGCCACTTCCACCTACACTGCCACAGTCACGGCCTAGTCAACCTCTAGGCTCCTACTCCACATCCACCCCCCTCCCCATTTTTTTGTAGGGCACTTGTCCTACTCTTACCCCCATTTTACTTCCTTTTGCAGCCCTCTAGCACTTGCCAGGACTTTTTTACAGCCATTTTTGTGCCGAAAAGTTCAGGTCCCCATTGACTCCAATGGGGTTCAGGGTCCGGGGTAAAGTTTGGGTCAAGTTCAGTACCGAACCCAAACTTTTTTGCAAAGTTCGGCCGGACCCCCCGAACCCGAACATCCAGGTGTTCGCTCAACTCTAGTTATGAGTGAAGCTGCCTTTTAATACCTTTGGCTCAAATAAAGCGGGTTGAATGAAGTTGGGTACCATTTAACCTAAAAGAGGATTGGCCCCAAAGGAGAACATGTGAGGCAGTTCTGAGGCATGGAGAGGGTGAGTACTGCTTTGAAATTTTTTTTTTTTACTGGGGAAGGGATGGCTACAGAAACACCTGATGCTGGAGTTGGGCCTGATTAAACATGGATATCAAAATTTATATGTAACCTCATCTCTGGTATGGATGATCAAAACTGTGAGTTTTCATTTCTCAAAAATATCTGCAAAATGTGTTGGAGTCAGTAGAGAAGATGAATGGAAAGCATATCTCTGGGAACAGGGATTTTTGTAAAATTTTTGTTACCTGAGGTGTATACCATAGCTGGATTGCTCCCCTGGTATTTTTAAATCTATTTTTTTTTTACACCAAATATTACAGCTTCCCCAGTACTTTTGAGGAACCAATGGACCTGCCTTGGCACCCCAGGAGTCAAGCTAGGAATTAAGCCGAATTAACAGGAGGAGTGTGGACGCGGTGATTGAGGTGCCTTGGAGGCTGATCCCGGAGTTGATCGGTTTATCCCACAGTGCTGTTGAGGAGTGGTGAGACCAATTGAATTGGCACTATCCGGTAATCTGCTTGCACTTGTCTCCATCCAGCACTACTTTGACCTCCTTACTGTACACTTTATCCGCAGGAGTCCACTACCTGTCCGCTTTGCTCTGTCCCATTCAAGCTGTTGCATATTGAACACAGAGCATACCGTTCTTAGCATGGAACTTTTTTGACATACGGCCAAGGTCTAACCCAGCATCATACATCAGCTTTGTGATCGGAGCAGAATCCTCTTTACTCCATACACCCCCATCTAGCAGCGTCTGTGTCTGGTTTCAGTCTCCTAGGTCTGGCTATTTACACTGACAATTATAGCATTACTGCTATTGTGGAGCGGAAGCTGTCTGCCATTCCTCCACAGACTAGCCATATTCCCCTCAGTGGGAATCTAGATTTGGATGTATGTATGGGGATGGAGGCATGTTTGTTGCAGCTGCCTGTCTGTGTTGACAACGTTGTCAAATTTTAATTATGAAATGGTGAAGGTGTTTGAGGCTGGATTCACACCAGTCTTCTGTTGCCTTTGAGAATGACAGGAGTCGCTGAACAGTGTTCTTACAGCGCATCAGCTGGCCGGGGGGGGCAGTGAGGAGGGGGAAAGAATCCCCATTGAATGCGGAACACATCTCCGAATTAGATGCATTCCCATTGAACAAAATGGGGCTGGAATTCACACCGCAATGTGGAGTGCGAATGCACTGCACAGATGTGAACTGGACACATTGAAAACAATATATTTTCAAGTGTCCTGCGAATTGGATGTGGTGTAGGTCGCATTCAATTCGCATAGGTGTGAACCCAGCCTTAAAGTTTTTAAGTGTTTATATTTCAATAAAGTAATTTCTATGTTTTCACTTACCCCGCATTATTCCTCTTTGATGAGTCTCTTGAGGATCTATAGTCCTCTTAATTATATGTTGCTTTTGTCTAGAGGAGTTAACTGTCTCTCATTGAGAAATGAAGGCTGATTTCAGGTTTAGGTTTAATTGGAATTAATATATTCCCCCTATACCTAACTATTGAGGTGTAGCCTATCAGCTCTTTTATTCTCATTATTATTATTATTATTATTATTTATATCCCCAGTACTTCTGGCCTGCTCCAGATATGGCAACTGATGGAAGTGCAAGTGTTATTTATCTCCCTCTCTCTCACCTTCCCAGAATGTCATGTATTTTTTTGGCCACATTACTTTATGTTAAAAAAAAAGCTAAAAAGCTATTGAATACACAACAAAAGAAGAAACAAAAACAGCACATACAAAGAGCACAAAAAAGAACTACTTTGAATACATCAAAAATACACACACTTTCTAAATAAAGAAAGAATACTTTTTGTAAAAAAAAAAAATTGCTTAAGCAGCTCAATGAATGCAATTGAGAGCTTCTGTTTTGGCAGAATTTCACCAGCAACGTAATCTGTAATTTTGCAGTGAGATTAAAGTTTGTTTGAAGCCTTTAGCTTTAGCCTTCTATAGTGATAAACAGGCATTTTCAATGCAACTTGTCATGTTAAATGTGTCAAAAAAATGAAATTCACCTTTAATTTGTAAATGCTGCTTGTGAAGATAGATTCTGCCTGCACCCTGTAGGATAGTGCTGGCCTGAGCAGGGCTTTTACATAATTTCTCCAAACTCATGTAAGTAAAGCATTATGCTGTCAATCTAAAGCTGTGGGCAGAGCTAGGGTGGTTATCCACTGATAGGGTTGTCAACAGTAACAACATCTAAGCAGCTAAAGCAGCAGCAATGGTGACAATGTTGCAGTGATTTCACTGCATAAGCAAGAGCATTGTCACCCTATCAAAGGAAATGCCTTTCCAATGAATCTACTGGCAGGACCAAAAGGTCTATACAAATACACTATATTACCATAAGTATTGGGACACCTGCCTTTACACGCACGTGAACTTTAATGGCAACCCAGTCTAAGTCTATAGGGTTTAATATTGAGTTGACTCACTCTTTGCAGCTATAACAGCTTCAACTCTTTTGGGAAGGCTGTGCACAAGGTTTAGGAGTGTGTCTGTGGGAATGTTTGACCATTCTTCCAGAAACGCATTTGTGAGGTCAGGCACTGATAAGGACAAGAAGACCTGGCTTGCAGTCTACTCTCTAATTTATCCCAAAGGTGTTCTATAGGGTTGAGGTCAGGACTCTGTGCAGGCCAGTCAAGTTTCTCCACCCCAAAATCGCATGTCCGTGTCTTTATGGACCTTGCTTTGTGCACTGGTGTGCAGTCATGTTGGAACAGGAAGGGGCCATCCCCAAACTGCTCCCACAAAGTTGGGAGCATGAAATTGTCCAAAATGTCTTGGTATGTTGGTGCCTTAAGAGTTCCCTTCACTGGAACTAAAGGACCAATTCCAACCCCTGAAAAACAACCCAACAACATAATTTCCCCTCCACCAAATGATTTGGGCCATTGCAAAAAGCAAGGTCCATAATGACATGGATGAGCGAGTTTGGGGTAGAGGAACTTGGAGTGGAGACTGCAAGCCAGGCCTTCTTGTCCAACATCAGTGCCTGATCTCACAAATGCGCTTCTGGAAGAATAGTCCAACAGTCCCATAGACACATTCCTAAACCTTGTGGACGGCCTTTCCAGAAGAGTTGAAGCTGCTATAGCTGCAAAGGGTGGGCCAACTCAATATTGAACCCTACCGACTAAAGGCCCCAACAGCCTGTTGGCCGATTATCCGACCATTAGTATGCACAATTCTACAGCTGATTTCCAATTATCGTCTAACAGAAGTTGGCTGACAAGACTAGAAAACTTTTGTTGACCACCAAGGCGTTGAACATACTTGGCTCATCAAGTGTCTCTTTATTACTTGCTACTGAAATTCCTCTCGGAAAGTTTACATAGCAAGCTCTAAGTCATAAACAATAAGTGTTTTGCCCACAGTGCATTAAGGCTGTTTTATGTGGGAACAGAACTCAGTTGGAGTGCAACCAAAAGCACAGTCATTATGTTTGGATATTCATCTGGCAGCCCAAGAAACAAACTGGCTATTGCATCATGTTGATGGCTATACTGTAACACTTCAAAGCCAACAGATTGCATGTTGGATGGACACAAATCCGTTCGGACTTTCACCTTTAGATAGCTGACTCAGAGATCTTGTGAGAAGGATGACACAAAAGTCTTAACCTTGTTATTTGAAAAAAAATTGATATTGCATGTTTAATGTTTAGCAGACATGTAAAGACCAATATCTATCAATAGCTATGTCAATTTCCACTGCACAAAAACCAATAGTGTCCAGCTATGCATTTTAAAAAGTTCTATTAGGTAAAATAGAGAGTCTGTCATCTGTAAAGTAAATTTTAAGTAAATATAAACCCTAATTGGATGACATTTTGATTACTAAAGTATTGTATATCATAATTGAATTTTTGTTTCAAAATACTTTATTTACCCTTTTATGCATCCTAGCGTGACTAATCTCTTCCATCAATTTTTAGATACTTCTTATCTACATACACTCCAGCATTGGCTGCACAACATTGCTCTAGACCAGTGATCTCCAAACTGTGGCCTATGGGCTGGATGCGGCCCTTTGCCTGCCTTTATTTGGCCCTTGGGATTTCTTTCAGAGATATAAAGTGCTATTCCTCCCACTGATATAAATTAAACATTATTTCTTTCACTGACAATAATGATGGGGCACTATTCCTTTCCCTGATACCAATGATGGGGCACTGTCCTTCTTACTGACACCAATGATGGGGCACTATTCCTCCCACTGACGCCAATGATGGAACACTATTCCTCCCACTGACACCAGCAATGGGGCACTATTTCTCCTACCGACACCAATGATTGGGCATTATTACTCCCACTATCACTAATCATGGAGTACTATTCCTCCCACTGACACCATTGATTGGATATTATTCTTATCACTAATACCCATTATGGGGGCTCAATTCCTCCTCCTATTGACCACAGGCATTATGTAATTTTTTACTCCACATTCCAGCCCCTCTAAAGTCCTAAAGGACGGTAAACCGGGCTGTGTTTAAAAAGTTTTTGAGACCCTTGATCTAAACCGAATTCCTAATAATGACAATGATGGACTATGCATGTCCAATGTGCATCAACAGGACTTGTAATATCCACCAGGGGAGCATATAACAGGGTGACATGATTTATAATTATTATATTGGATAGTTACATTTTATTGCATCTTCCACTACAGGTAACAAGTAAAAATCAGAGTTGATGGGGAAATCCCTCCCACATTGCTATTGTATTCTACTGGGGGGGGGGGGGGGGGTTGCAGGGAGCCTTCCTTCCTTGCCAGGAGCACACACTGATTACTGCTAGCAGCGATAGCTGCTGCCAATAATTGCATACCAAAAATCTGACAGGCTGGTTGTACTGAAGTCGATCCGTTAATCAAATTCAGTACAAACAGCCTGGCCATACGTGGATCGAATGTTGGCCAGTCCCTGCTGAACCAACCCAAATTGAATCCATCTACGGCTTAATTCTGTCCAGGAAACATATCTGTGGACAAAAGAATATGGACATTCAAAAATGAGTACATTCTTAACAAGCAGTAATTGCTTCTATTGTGAACCTTGAAGATGATTTACTTCACAATACCTGTAGCTACAGATATCGCTGAGGGATTGTTTTCATTCATTTCCCATCTTCTGTACGTATATATATGTCCTCATCCGAGAGTGGTGATACCATGATCATGACTGCCGCTGCAGTCATAATCATGGTATTATTTTTTAGAGCAGATGAGAGGCTTGCATGTAAAAGTGATCCAAGTGCCTTTATAGCTGTCCAATCACTTCTCCAGGTATTGTATGGTATCCTCACCCTCCCACCTCCACCCACCACCTTTACTGGGCTCTCCTGTCCCACCAGGGAGCCCAGTACCAATGCGACCAGTCACATTGTACTTCTGTTGTTCCTTCCCCTCTGTGATGTCAGAAACCGGAAACGAGGATTTTGTCACTTCCAGTTTTGATTTGCTTGTTTACAAGCTGTTACTGGCTTGAAAATGCATCTGATCAAACCGAACTCAGATCAAAGAAAAAAAAAATAAAGTTACAGTGTAAAAAAATATATTTAAATAAAAAAGTATAATAATATCCCTGTGCTTACATGTAAATGTGAACGCACACGTAGGCCGTGCACGAATAAGTAAATGGTGATTGCACTACACATGTGAAGTATTGTCACGAACACCAGAGTTAGAGTAATAATTCTAGCACCAGACCTCCTGTGCAACTCTAAACTAGTAACTAGTAACCTGGTAAAGTGTCACCTATGAAGATTTTTAGGTACCGTAGTTTGTCACCATTCCACGGGAGTACACAATTTTAAAGCATGACATGTTAAAACCTTCGTTACCCCAACATTTCATATTCCTGATCCTGATATGTGCCTGCTGTACCGTGTACTTGTATGAGAAAGTCTCCTGTTCTGTTTGTATTGCTTCCTTTGTATGAAATCCCTGGAGTTCCTGCTAGTCCCTCTGCTTTCCTATTTCAAACTGATCACACTAGGGATAGAAGCACATCCTTCCCAGCATGGTCTGTTCTCTTCCAATGATCAGACTTGTTCTGACACGCCCCCATGCACAGCCATTCACTGGGAAGTTCAGTGTTCTGCTGCTTCTCCTCCCCCCAGCTCTTATGCAGCTGGAAACACAGGGAATGTGATCACTTATAAAAAGGGAAAGGAAGGTATTTATCATGTTTTTTTTATAGCTATACACAAATGGTTTGCCTTTCATTTCTATTTTAGCCTGAATGGGTTGTTTTACAAGGTGATTGTTTACAATCACTTTATGGCTTAACTTTCCATTTGGCATGGTGTGACTTAAAAGAAAAGAAAATAACCAAGATCTGGTAATTCAGCATTTTATGGACACGTAGCTATTTTAGAGTGCCTGATTGCATATACAGGTATATGGTACTCCAGTGGCCAGATCATCTGGAGTTTCCCCCAAGCAGATATTATAATAATGTTTAGCTTGTGGTGGTCAAGCAGCCTGTATTGAATTTTCTAATCAGCCCTATGAAGAATTCAGGGCACATAGCCTTAGCTACAATATTTGGCCTTAAGCTGAATAAGTTAATTATGGCCACAGTGGTGCAGAAAGGCAGCCCAGAAGCAAAAGTTGTAGATAACACCAATAAAACACCTAAGGTATGTAAACAGCTAGCAGATTCCTAACATGTCAGTATCCAACCAGTACAACACGGTCAGTTTTGGGTAGAAATTTTATTTAATAAAAGTAGCATAACAATGTTGGCAATGTCTCTTTGGGATTATTGTTATTGATTTATATATTCCCCAAAATCATCCAAATCATTACAGAAAGCAAGGCAATACAAACACTAAAACAACAGCTTCAAAGTTAAACATTCCCAAGAGAAATATGCTTCTATTGCTGACTTCCTTCTGAAAATTCTGTGTGCTTGTCTGTTATTTTATTCTTTATTACAGGTATTTACAGATGCATTTAAAAAAATTAGCATATGATCAAAAAGTTAATTTATTTCAGTAATTCAATTCAAAAAGTGAAACTCATATATTTTATATAGATGCGTTACACAGAGTGATATATTTCAAGCATTTTTTTTTTTTTAATTTTGATGATTATGGCTTACCGCTAGTGAAAAACCCCAAATTCAGTATCTCAGAAAATTTGAATATTACGCAAGACTGATAAAAAAAGGATTTGAATACTGAAATGTTGTCTTACTGAAGAGTATGTCCATGTATAGTATAGCATACACTCAATACTTGATCAGGGCTCCTTTTGCATGAATTACTGCATCAAGGTGGCGTGGCATGGAGGTGATCAGCCTGTGGCACTGCTGAGGTGTAATGGAAGCCCAGGTTGCTTTGATAGCGGCCTTCAGCTCATCTGCGTTGTTGTGTCTGTTGTCTCTCATCTTCCTCTTGACAATACCCTACAGATTCTCTATGGAATTTAGGTCAGGTGAGTTTACTGGGCAAAAGTAAATGTATCTAAACACTCTTCGCAGGTCAATGACTGAAAGTGTTGATGCAAGAGCATCAGAATAACACCCTAGCAATCAGCTCTTCCAGAATGCAAAGTCGGCAATGGAGGACTCTGTGGGGGTAATTTACTAAAACTTGAGAGTGCAAAATCTGGTGAAGCTCTGCATAGAAACCAACCAGCTTCCATTTTTTTTTTTTTGTGCAAAAGCTTAATTGAACAAGTTGAAGTTAGAAGCTGATTGGCTACCCCTTGTACAGCTGCACCAGATTTTGCACTCTCCAGTTTTAGTAAATCAACCCCTGTGTCTCTTTTAGGGTTGATTTCCTATAAACATTATATAACAATAAAAAGCCTAGCTTAACAGATCTTGAAATCCAAAGGAAAAATAAATTCAGAACTGCTAAGTCAGAAGTTTGAAACATTTTTATTGTCACCAACTTTCCAATGTATTGCTCAATATGTCTTTATACTCCCTTTACCAGACTGTTCAGGCCATCACCATTATTATCATCAGTCCTATTAGGTTCTAGTATGGCTTCCAATGTCAATGGCTTGATTTTACATTACAAATTGATATTTAGAAACAGAACAGAAGCAGGGGTTGTGTTGTAGATACCTATACACTGATGGAAGGAATCAAAGAATATTCATTCAGAAAGAGTTGTTGAGGGTGTTAATTCCTTCTCCCTATAACAATAATTACACTTGGTTTCTGAATGCACCAGTAAAACTCATAGTTTGTACTGTATTCACATGGGTGGCAATATACCATTTTCCTTGCTAATTTGGCAGAGCAAGGTAAAATCCCAGTGCTGGCTGAAGAATTGCTACTCGTTGGACAAATTATTCTGTTTTATTTTTCAAATGAATGGCAATTGTTTGCTTCACACTGTAGAAAAAAGCATCCAATGTATTTCCAGTGTAAGGCTTGCTTCACAATAGTGTGATTTCAGATGCAACTTGAGTTACACAGAATTACATGACAACAGAGCAGTGGAGGCTCGTCAATAAGGGCTGGGGGGCTCCGCCCCACCAAAAAAATAAGTAAGAAATAAAAATAAAAATGAACTATAATTATTAACCAACAGCCAGCACAGCTAGATAGAAACTAGAAAGAAAAAAAACCTTTGGAATCTCTCTCTAGCTGTGCTTCTGTTGCTAATTGCTGGAATAGACAGATTAGATAAGAAAGAGAAGTGTAATCTGCATAGTAACAGGGCAGACGTCCCAAATCTCACTAAAAAGCCCTATCTAGAACACAGTAAAATGAATTCTCCACCATCATTGGCTGCTTTCCAACATTCCATTCTAAATATAGGAGCTATTAGGGATGTCTGAACCTGCAGACCTTAAACTGCCTAGTCCATTTGGTCTCTGCCTGGGGGGGAGCCAAGATTTTCTCTGCTTGCAGTTACACATTCTAGCCTGCTGTCTAGCCATGTCCCCCCTCCACAAGTCGCACTCCGACACTTAGTCTCTACCTCCAGCAGTGCTTCCTCTCTCCACAGGGACCCTTCCCCCACCCACCATCCTGTGCAGAGCAGAGGGAGAGGACATGGAGGAGACTGCAAGGTAAGAGCTCATACATGACAGGGAGCTCCCAGCAATACACAGGCAGTGATTAGTCTGCATCCATAGATAACAGATAAGGCTGACACAGGTCTTTTCCAAAGCTCAGCAGTAGGATAAGAACTCTGAGCTGGCATGTAAGTCACAGGGAGTTCTCAGGGAAATTCCAGACGTCCAAGTCTGT
>BLSH010209529.1:742892-770512 GCA_018402905.1 Glandirana rugosa | reverse complement strand
GGTCTGATCCAAGTGTGATAATGCTGACGTCGTTAAAACGTAACAACCAAAACCGGTTACTATTCGTATAGACGACACTACCCTTTTTTTCGTGACTTGAACGTAGTTTTTTACATAGTTTAGTATACATCTACACAAATACTACGTAAAGATAACTCCATATACCCGGTTTAACACGACCCTGGTGTGTTTTCACCATGTCCTGGGAAAAGGTTTTAGCGTAACACGACACGACGTAATTACACTGACCCGTGATAACTTTTGTTACACTAGAGATAACGTCACCGCCGACCACTTCAAAATTCTACCACCCCGCGGTCTGGGACGGGAAGGATGGGTGGAGCCTATAAGGGGTGTGGCTTCTAAGAAGTGGGATGGGGCAAAAAGGAAGGGCAGGGTCTGGCGCCCCACCATCTTAAAACTTCACCAGCCGCCACTGCAATAGAGATCACATTGTTTTCAATAGTGCCCAGTCACATTAATGCAGCACAGCACAATGCGATTTTGGAAAAGGGTCCTGTACCACTTTTGTGTGGTCCCAGCACAATTTGGCCCATATACCTCAATAGAAATGCATCATAAACACATCTACATATGATTTGATACATTTTTTGATGCAAGTTCAGTGCTTTTTTTCCCATCACAGCAGATATGCTTATCATTGGCCAAAACCAACAATGCAAAATTGCTGCAGTCGTAATAGTGTGAACCTAGTCTGGGGGGGGGGGGGGCCTGGCATGAGATCATTAAAGGGAAAGTACAGCCAAAGCTTGGCTGTTTGTTCTGCACTCCTGTGACCCCTTTTCAGCAAGTCCGCTATCTTCTGACGTCACAGAGGCGGTCCAGGCTCGGGTAAGATTGTGATAATGAAGTCAGGATCCGCCCACATGCCTCCCAACTCAGCCGCTAAGTGTGCCGCTGAGAGCCTGAGCCAGCCACTCCCACCCCCTCCACAGCCCAGCACTCCAGTGAGTGGGAGGAGCAGAGCAGAGAGCCAGTCAATGACAGTCACCAGCTCTCTGCTCAGGGAGCTCTGAGAAATGAGAGATTGGCAGTGTTTGATCACTTGGTTCTCAGTCTTAGAGCCAGCAGGGAACAGATGCAGCATCCACCTAGGTAAGTATGATTGGGGAGAAACCTAACCCCATACGTCTCTTTTAAGATTTTATGATCAACTGCCAAAATAATAATAAAGATGTATTCTTAAAAAGCAAAGAATATATTTGCATCCAGTGGTAAAAAACTTGACACATCTTTCGCTTTTCATTACTTAGTCATGAGTAAAGGTTTTTATCATTGGATGTAACAAAAAACAGGCGCATACAGGTAAACTTTACAGTAGTAGCTTGAATATTGACTCCCTATGGTGTAAGTTGTGTGTAGTAGCAAAAAATCACTGCTTGTGTAACTCATACTTTTGGAAGCCAATTGTTCCATTTATGCAGTTATCGATCAGTTACTAGCATATTTAGGAGCATGACTGAACCTCTAAAAATCTTCTCTCTTCCTGATCCAAATATATTGATTATGAATACATTTTCAGAACAGCTTCCCTTTTTTTTGAAAATTCTGTTTATTGATTTTTTTTTCAAAATAATATCATACAAAAACAGAGCCTATCGGGCATACCCAGGCTCAACCGTGTAGTAACTATACATAAAACCTCCTATCTACCCAATCCCTCCCTTTCCGTTGTGCAACAAGCCCCCTCCCACCCTTCAGGATAACATTCATTCCCTGGTGTCTAAAGTGTAACTAGTACTCCCTAGTTACCTGTAGATGTACAGAAGGTGAACCTCCCTATACCATCACCACTGTTACAAGCATGATCCTTTATTGGTAACAACATTCCATATTACTTGCACACTACTATAGCATTCTAACCAACTGTAGATCAGTCAGCCAGCCATCCCTGCCAGACTTTTTCGGATTTGTGCGAGCATTCCCTAGCGACATATGTAGCCCTGTAAAGAGATAATGCCTTATTGACCTACGTTTTTCCAAAAGGAACCATAGGCTTCTTCCAATGTAGGATAATTGCCTTCCTGGCATAAAATAATGTGACTGATATAAATGTTCTTTGTGCCCTTTTGGGGACAAAGTCCTCTACCAGCCCCTAAAGACAGATTGGGATGGTGGCAGGAATCGGCACCTGCAAAATATCATGCAATGTCTGCAAAACCTCTGTCCAGAACCTCTGCACCGCTCCGCAATGCCCCCCTGAAAACCAAGTTTGCTAAGCCTTCATAGGATCCAAGCACTGCGGTGGCATCCTCCGAGTCCCGAAGTACCATTTGACCTGCTAGAAAGTATTTATAAAGGTCTGGTAGGGTCAATCCCCCCTGTCCAGATGGCTCCTGCAGGGTACAGGGAGACTAATTCTAGGTCACAAAAAAGAGCTTACAAAGCTTTCAATTCTTTTAAAGTACGTCAGTAGGACTCAAATCGGGGTGTTGCGAAGGAAATAAAGGAATAAAGGCAATATCAATGATAGGGCAAGAGATCTCCAGGCCTGCAATCTGTGTTTAACTATTGGTATGAGAGGCAAAAGGTTGAGCTGCATATAGTCCCCAACTCTAGGTAATATTTGAATGTCTAGGTATGTGATTTTAGATACCCACATTATAGAGATAGCTGGATCAGCTAATGCTCGCGTCCCCTCGTCGAGTGGCATTGCACACGATTTGGTCCAATTGACCTTAAGACCCGAGAACCCTACAAACGTCGTCAAAATTTCAAATGCTACCCTCAAAGACGGTCCTGGATCTTGCAGAAAAAGCAGCATATCATCTGCATAGAGAGCAGTACATTCCCGAATGCCTTCCCAGACGTTCTCAAAGCTATCGCCAGCGGTTCCATCACTAAAGCAAACAGTGTGGGGGATAACGGGCACCCTTGTCGAGTTCCCCTTCCTATACGGAAAAATGCAGATGTTGTGATTCCAATACGGTGCGCCGTCACCGGGTTACTGTAAAGTAGGGATATCCATTTTAGAGATCTAGGCCCGAATCCCATCCTGTCCAGCACTATGTGCATAAACTTCCAATCTACAGAATCAAATGCTTTCTCCATGTCCAGAGAAAGCACCACTCTGCTTCCCATCACCTCGTGATCCACCTGTAAGTGTGTAAATAGTCGCCTAAGATTAGTGTCAGTTGACTTACCCGGCATAAACCCCATCTGGTCAATATCGACCAACGAGGAAACACCCGGGAAAGTCTTATGGCCAGTATTTTTGTAAGGATTTTCAAATCTTGGTTGAGAAGGGCTATCGGTCTATACGATGAACACTCAAGAGGGTCCTTGCCTGGTTTGGGTAATAATATCACATGTGCTTCCAGTAAGGAAGATGGCAGCACCCCTGTTCTAGACAGTATTTATATAGAGAACTAAGCCTGGGAGTTAAAAGTGCAATATATTGCCTGTACCATTCAATCGTGAACCCATTGGGACCTGGGGGCCTTGTGTGGGGGAGGAGGAAGCTTCTAATAAGCACCTCTATCTCCTCTTCAGTAATGTCTGCCTCAAGTTGTTCCCTTTCTGCATCCTCCAAGGAGGGCATGGGCAACGAGTCTAAAAGTTGGTTCAGTTCCTCTTCTGGATATATCTGGATAGGGGCATACAATCTGGAGTAAAACTGAACAAAGGTATCCATAATGTCTGAGGGGTCAGTGACCAAGACCCCCTGCTCAGTCCTAATGCATGGGATATTGGTCTGCGCCCTCTGCTCTGCAACCAGGATGGCTAGGAGTCTACCCCTGTCAAATATGGATTCCGCTTGCTTAGTGATAGATGTAGAGGCCTTGTTCGTATAATGTAACATCACTTCTCTACAAGCCTCCAAGAGCACCCTATATGTCTCCTCAGTATTAGAGGAGGCATGTAGGTCCACACACTCCCCCTCTTTCTCCTGAAGCCTCTGCGAGGTAGCACCATATTCCACCCTAGCACTTTTGATGGCTGAAACATAGTGCCCTCTCATGCTTGCCTTAAAGGCATCCCACACTAACAGGGGCCTCAGCTGAGTTAGCATTAATTTCCCAGAACCCAGTTAACTCAGGATCAACCTGGTCATTCATCGCTTCCTCCTCCAACTATCCTGGACTCAGGCACCAGGTACCACCCCTGCCCCTAGATGGAAGTACAAAGTGGACAGAGAGGGGTGTGTGATTTGATATTCCTCCTGAAAAATATTCCACCTTGGTTACCAACTGCATCAACTGAGAGTTTTCAAATGCCAAATCAATCTAAGACGATTTGTGAGTCTTAGATATGTGTGAGTAGCTCCTAAGCATTGGATTCTTCCACCTCCACAGCTCGGTCAAAGATGCAGAGTCCACCCATGTCAAGAGATCGGAGGATGAGGCTCTAAATGGAGTGGAAGAATTCAACACAGGATCCAGTGTAGCATTAAAATCTCCTGCTAAAAGCACAGGAAGATGCACAAATGGTGCTAATTTAAGCAAAATCATACAACAACTGTACTTGGCTAGGCGGAGGTAAATACACATTGACTAATGCCAATTTACAGATATCTGCAATTACTATCAAGTACCTGCCCCCTGGGTCAGAAAAAATAGCCGCTCCCCAGCATACGTAGAATACGTAGCATGAAATGCTTTGGAAATCCAGGGGCGGCGTAAGATCAGTATTCTACCACCATCCATGTGCGTCTCCTGTAAAAAAAAGTACATGAGGTTTCAAGGGTTTCAAGTATTGAAACATTATAGCTCGCTTAAACTTGTCATTTTAGCCCCCTTATATTCCATGAAAGCACAGTAACTGTTGAGCACACCATTTGTAGATCTATAAGCATAGGTGTGCACAGCCTATTGCATTAGGGTGTGCACCCCAAAGCTCAAACACACATGAACACCACCTGCTGTCACAGGGAGGAGGCTCTGGTGGTGGGAGGCTGTTGATAGGAGCTTATTATGTTACATATTAAATACAGGTGTAACTTGTTCCTAAATTTTAACCTAGCCTTTAACATAATGGGGACATTTACACTGGCCACTGTCACCCCCAACCATCCACCTGCTGCTGCCCCTAGATAATGCTAATTCACATGGGGTGATTAGAGTGTGCCCAGGCACACCCAGCATACCCTTGTGTGCGCACAACTATGTCTATGAGAACAATGCTCTGCCCTTCGAGGCAGAGGATCACCTCCTGAACTCAAGCTGAAAGGGAATGCCATTGGAATGTCATGAAATAGTTGAGTCCCAAGAGCCAAACTTTCCCCATGGTAAATCAACCCCTGATGCAATGTGATCCAAACAGTCAACTGCATAGGCAGCTTGTATCCCTAAACCGGTTCAACTAGGAATGTGTCTTCAAACGGAGCTTAGAGTCTTGTAGTCCTTCTGTAGGCTGATAGTAAGTCAACCCATGTAATAGTAAGGGCTAATAACAGGCGTTATGCACGGATTGTAAGAAAGCCAACAACAATGTCCCCCTCCCCTCCCATTTAATTGCAACTGTAATCCAACCACTGTTGATAAATAGGGATGAGTCGAACGGACCCTTGTTCGGTTCGCACCAGAACTTTCGAACACCGCGAAAGTTCAGACCTGAGTAACGAACCCCATTAAAGTCAATAGAACCTGAACATCAAAAAATAAAAGTGCCCATTTTGAAGGCTTATATGCAAGTGATTGGGAATACAATGGATGTAGGGGTCCAGGTCCTGCACTGGGGGACATGTATTAATGAAAAAAAAAAAGTTTGTAAAAAACATAATTTTTAAATGAGCAGTGATTTTTTGATTTTTAAAGTGAAAACATAAAAATGAAAAGTTCCTTCCAATATAGTGCCTAGGGGGGTCCCTTTAGTCTAACTGTAATGTAGCAGATCTGTACCATGTCTGGAATCTGCTGCAGCAATAATTGCATTATTAAAGCCAAAAAAAATGACATTTTCCCTGCATGCTGCCTTTATTTTGCACAGCAACAGCTGGGGAGCCACAATGTAGTGCACTGGGAACAAGATTAGAGATTTTTTGGATACATTCTGGTGTCAGTTTGACTTTGGATAGAAGTAACAGGTGCTGAAAAATTGGGCATTGGGTGTCGGTGGTGCCTTCACACCATAACCCTATAGAGGTGCTCTTCATGAAGGTAAGAATTGGCCTTTCTGTAAATAAAATTGCAATGATATGCACTTGTCAAACAGGTGCAGAAAAATTGGGCTTTGGTTGTCAGTAGCGCCTTCCCACCATAACCCTATAGAGATACTCTTGATGAAAGCAAGAATTGGCCTTACTATAAAAAATTGCAATGATATGCACCTGTCAAAAAGGTGCAGAAAAATTGGTCTTTGGGTGTTAATTGGGCCCATGAAACCTATACCAAAAACATTCTTCCAGATGAAATGATTGAACACCCTCAAAGTTAGGCAGCCTTGAAGTCCTTCAGAGATTCCACATCCCAAAAAAATTCATCAGTGACATCAGCATCAAGGGCTTCATAGCTGGTAATCCAGGACTGATTCATTTTTATAAAAGTCAAGCGGTCCACGGAGTCTGTGGACAGATGCGTTCTATGATCAGTAACGAAACCTCCTGCAGCACTGAATGCCCATTCTGAAAGCACACTGGATGCAAGTTCTGGCCAGTGGTCTATTCTCATGACCCAGTAAGCCAGTGGAACGTCAACCGGAAAGCTGTCCATCTCTGTTTTGGTCTCGAGGTAATCGTCCACCATGTGATGCAGACACTGCGTCTCCAACGCTCCTCTCTTGACCAACGGAAGACTCAACTACGTTTTCCACGACACTGTAACCTACTGGAGTTGGGAAAAATGTTCAATAAAATCCTCTTTAACGTGTCCTCAAGAGATTTTATCTTCTGCACTCTATGTGGGGATGGGATGAGTTCTGAGACCTTCCCCTTATAGCGCTGGTCACAGAGGGTTGCCAACCAGTAATGATCATTCTCCTTTATGCCATGTATTCTTGGTTCCTTTTTCAGGCTTTGAAGCATGAGGTTGTCCATGCGCCTCAAATTTGTTGAGGCATAAGAAGCAGACTCCTCGGAGTCACTCAGGATGACAGCATCTGGAACTTCCTCCTCCCAGCCACGTACTACTCCCAAGGGTCCTGGGGTTGGAAAGCCATCACTTACAGATTGACGCATGTCTTCCTCTTCTTCGAAGGCCAAAGTGCCAGAATCCTCATCCTCCTCCCCTCTCTCCTCCTGTGTGTTCTGTGACATAGGAATGATGGTGTCTGGATAAATGGGCCTTAAGAGAAAAGGAAGTCCTCCTCTTCCTCCTGCTGCTCTGCCTCCAGTGCCCTGTCCATAATGCCAAGCAGAGTCTGCTCCAGTAGGAACACAACAGGGATTGTGTCACTGATGCATGCACTGTTACGGCTCACCATCCTTGTGGCCTCCTCAAATGATGACAGTACAGTGCATGAATCCTTTATGATCAGCCATTGGCGTGGGGAAAAAAAGCTGAGGTGGCCTGAGCCTGTCGTCCTGCCATACTCGCACAGGTAATCGTTGACAGTCCTCTGCTGCATGTATAGCTGCTGCAGCATTGCCAAAGTCGAGTTCCACCTGGTGGGCATATCACAAATCAGGCGGTTTACGGGCAGGTGGAATTCCCAGAGAATTTCAGCCAACAGCGGACAGGAGGTTTGAGCCATTATTGCACACCACCATTCCTGGTACCAGCTGGCGTGTTGTGAACCACCTCTGGGCCTGTCCCTGCAGAGCTGCAAGAATCTGTGCTCTGGTGTGGTTCCTGTCCCCTAGACACACCAGCTGAAGCACTGCATGGCACCTTTTAGCCGGACTCATGGAATAGCCCTTTGAATGCTTAGGGGGTACCTGATGTTCATAGGACAATTCTGCAGAGGAGGACATGGAGGTGGCGGAGGAGGAGGAGGGGGTAGAGCTCACAGATCTGGCATCATCGCCCCCAGCTGTATAGAGACACGGGGGCAAAACAAGCTCCAGCATCGAGCCCTGTCCTGCATCCTTCCGAGTTGCAAATAGCGTTACCCAGTGTGCTGTGAACTAAATGTATCGTCCCTGCCCATGATTGCTGGACCACGTGCCAGCAGTAAGGTGGGTTTTACGGCTGACTGCCTTGCCCAACAATGGCAATACATTCCCTTCCACCTGATGGTAGAGAGATGGCATGGCCTTACGTGAAAAGTAGTAGTGACTGGGAACCTGATATTGTGGTACAGCACATTCTGCGAATTCAAGGGGAAGGGGGCGGAATCCACGAGGCTAAAAGGCAGAAGTTGGACAGCCAACAGCTTTGACAAGCTTGCATTTAGACGCTGGACATGTGGGTGGCAGGGACTGTATTTTTTGCACGCTGGAGCAGATGGGGCAGAGAAATTTGCTGGCTACAGTCTACAACTGGTGATGTGATGCTGGCAGATGTGCTGCTAGGACCTGGAACACCCTGTGCTATACCATCATCTCTGTCAGTGGAGGCTACTGAGAGGTAATAACTTGGTATAGCAGGGGCAGACTGAAGTGGGTAAGGAGGAGGAGGGACAGATTTGTGCCCCTTTTGTATGGCTTTTAGGTGCTCTTGACAATGGGCTGAGTGGTTGGACCTTAAATGCCTTGTTAAGCATGTGGTACCCAAATGGCTGGTGGTTTTGCTACGTTTGATGTGCCTGAGACACAGTTTGCAGATAACAACAGTGCGATCTGCTGCAGATGTGCTGAAAAAGGCCCAGACAGCTGAGCTTTGGGAAGTGGGCCAGGAGATAACAGCTGCAGGTGGCTGCTCTCTACTCTTTCTTAATGTCAGTCTCCTTGGGGTTGTGCTGCCTCACCTTCAGTTTCCTCCTCTGCTCCATCTGGCACCCAAGTTACATCATTGACCTCATCATCATCATCTCCATCTCCTCCATCTTCATCATTACCACTGGAGACAATTTGGCAATACGCTGCAGCTTTGGAAAAATGATTGCCAACTTGTCTACCAGTGTTCACCCCTCTCTCTAGGCTCATGCTACTGTCATCCTCAACCTCAAAACCAACATCTGAATCCTGTAATGGCTGGGCATCATAAAGGAGCAAGTGGCTGACACTGTGGTCAAAGAACTCAGCTGACTCCTCCATGGCTGATGTTGGGGCTATGGCAGGAATAGATGTGGACAAGGAGGTAGGTTTATCCACTCTGCCAAGTGCAGGGGACTGCACACTTGTCGCTGCTTGTGTGGCAGAGGATGAGGAGGATGAGGAATGTTTAGTAAGCCAGTCCACCACCTTCTCTGCATGCTGTGGCTGGATAGCACCGGCAAAATCACTAAACAGAGGAAATGATGCCCTGCCTGAGGACTGACCACCATGTCCACTTTTGCCTGTGGACACATTTGTTGCTGGCCCCCTTACAGTGCCAAGGGAACATCTGCCTCTCCTTGTTGTCCTCCCAGACATTATTGGGAGGGAGGGGGCGGTGCATATTAGCAAATGTAAAGAAGTGGCTATCTGTACGTAGATGAACTTTAATCAATGTAAAGAGGTGTTTGGTGCACTTTAATTTGATTACTCACACTACACAGACACACTCCAGGGACACACTATAATATAATGCAATACAATGTGTCAAACATACAGTGATGCACAAAACTATATGGCGTTAAACTGGCAGTAACGCACACAAAACTATATGGCGTTAAACTTGCAGTGACGCACAAAACTATATGGCGTTAAACTTGCAGTAACGCACACAGAACTATATGGCGTTAAACTGACAGTAACGCACACAAAACTATATGGTGTTAAACTTGCAGTAATGCACAAAACTATACGGCCTTAAACTTGCAGTAACGCACACAGAACTATATGGGGTAAAACTGGCAGTAACGCACACAAAACTTTATGGCGCTCAACTTGCAGTAACGCACAAAACTATATGGCGTTAAATTGGCAGTAACGCACACAAAACTATATGGTGTTAAACTTGCAGTAACACACAAAACTATATGGCGTTAAACTGGCAGTAACGCAAACAAAACTATATGGCCTTAAATTGGCAGTAGCGCACACAGAAGTAAATGGCGTTAAACTGGCAGTAACACACACAGAAGTAAATGGCATTAAACTGGCAGTAACGCACACAGAAGTAAATGGCATTAAACTGGCAGTAACGCACACAGAACTATATGGCGTTAAACTGGCAGTAACGCACAAAACGATAAGGCGTTAAACTGGCAGTAATGCACAAAACGATATGGCGTTAAAATGGCAGTAACGCACACAAAACTATATGGCGTTAAACGTGCAGTAATACACAAAAATATATTGCATCAAACTTGCAGTAACGCACAAAACTATATGGCGTTAAACTGGCAATAACGCACACCAAACTATATACCGTTAAACTGGCAGTAACGCACACAGAACAACCAAACAGCGAAAGTTCGGCCTGAACTTATGCTCGGGCCAATTCATTCGCCCATCCCTATTGATAACTTCATACCAGACAGGATCCATCTGAAGTCCCATGGCTAGCAGTCTGGCACATTCAGAGCAGCATTAACAGAGACAGTAACTAGGCACTGAAGAACATTCAAAAGGGCAAACAGCCAACTTAGTAAATGTGTGCATTATAGGGAGTCAAGCCAGTCACGCACCTCCATTGGTGTGTCAAAGAAGCATACAGTACCTTGATGGGGGACCCGCAAGTGACTAGGGTACAGCATGCTGTAAGTGATCTTCTTGTCCCGGAGCCTGTGGCGTATCTCAGTGAAGGACCTGGAGTGTTTTTGGGTTGCTGCAGAGAAGTCTGGAAACAACATCACTTTAGCATTTTCAAATCGCAGATCTTCTCCTTTGGGCACTTCAGCCAGGATATGATCCCTATCCCTGAAGTTGAGAAATCTGACCAAGAATGCTCGAGGTGGGGCCCCTGGAGGCCTGTTCCCCATAGGAACCCTGTGAGCCCTGTCTACTACATACATTGGCGGCATGGCAGGGAGTTCTAGCAGTTGCTTGAAAAATTGCTCAGCAAAGGTTACAGGCTTGGCCCCTTCTGCTCCCTCCGGTAGCGCAACCACACGTATATTGTTTCTTCTCTGCCGATTTTTGGCATCCTCCATTTTGTCAGTGAGGTATTTAACTTGCGATTGCAAGTCGGCTAGCTGGGCCACATGTGCGCCTTGCACATCTTCCATCGTGCCTATGTGGCCTTCCGCCTCCCTCATCCTGCCCCTGATGGTGTCCATGTCTTGCCTTATAAGCATGCATTCTGATGCCAAGTAATCTATTCTGAGCATTAAGTCTGCCTTTGAAAGGACAACAGCCTCTAGAATTGGCTGCATTATTGTAGCTGCCGCCGTCTGTCCTGTGTTCAGGACCTCCGATGCCCTCACCCCTGGTGTTGCTGGAGCAGAATCTGGGGCTGAGGGAGACTCCATGGTAGTGACCCCACCTCTTGAGGCCTGGGGATGCAAGATGGCTCCAGGAGAACACGTGACCTGCCCTGTCCCCATCGTTGAGCTCTTATGTGCCTTTTGCGACTTGCGATAGCTTTTTGCTTGCATGATCGCCACCACGGTCGGCTCCAGGGTGTCAGGGGACACTGTTAGGTAATGGTAGGACTTGAAAAAAATGGATAAAAAAGAAGGATCAGCACGGAGCTCACAGCCAGCACGTCTTTCTCCGTTCACATCCTGGCCATGCCCCTCCAGAACAGCTTCTTTAACTTAAAGTATAACTAAAGGCAAAACTAGTTTTGGATAGAGTGTATATGGATTAGAACACCTGTTAGGTTTTTATGGCTGTCTGTGTCCCCATTAAGGAGATTCACCCTCTCTATTTGTCCTGTTTACATTATCATTGAAAGTGAAAGTAAAAGTAATAGTGGGGAAATCTCCCAATGGGGATACTAGTTCTGGTGATCTGGGGGTCCCCAAGTAATTCCCTTAATTTACAGGATTTTCTCTCACTTCCTTCTTGGCTATGGGACAGGAAGTGAAGGGAAATATCCCCAATGGGACAGAGATGGCAAAAGAAAATCTGACAGGGGTTATAATCTTCCCTTGCTCTCGCCAAAATAATAAAAAAAAAGTTTTGCCTACAGTATAGCTCTACTTTAAGGTTAGTTTGTGATAAATTTTGATGATTGATTGAAGACCTGGCAAGTCTGAACCAGCAATGTGAATGAGAAGGAGATGGTTCCCAAGCGACAGCAATTTTATTTTCCAATCTTTAATACTGCTGTCACTAATCTACCCAATAATCAGTTAATCGCACTCAACCTTGCAAATTAAAATTTATAAATGTGAAAATCTGAGTCATACAAGCATTCCTGCCTGGTCAACAAGCAAAAACCCAAAGTGCCACTGTAAGAGGTGGTAGAGAAGAGCTGTAGATGGCATCAGCATTAGTGAGCTGAAACTAGAACCCATGGCCAGCGCGTTCCAAGGCTGCAACATTTTGGCATTTTTGATGCTGGCACCGCAAAACACTCACTAACGCCGTACCGACGTTAACCGGCAGTTTTGATGCCGCCGTTTGCAGGTTAAAATATAGCAGAGGAATGTTTTTTTTTAAAAAACGCCTATTGACGCCGATGCTCACTAACGCTCATTAACACAAATGCAAAACGCCGAAAAAAACACTGATTTTTCCCTGACATCGGGCCAGACGTTTTGCTTATTTTTTTTCATACGCCCGTGTGTATGAGGCCTAAGGGTTTCCACTATAGAAAGACTTATTATAAGAATCACAAGGACAAGGCAATAGTGATTTTCTATCTTCAGTATACTTGGTGTCCTTGCCATAGGCGTCCTCTCCACTCAGAATCAACCTATTCGTTTTTTAATACAAGAACAGAGATGTGGATTTTTGTTAAGTATTCCCTTAAACCCTATATAATTTAAAGCATTTACATTTGTCTATATAGTAATCTCTTACTCATTGATGGTTTGACAGCCAGCAAACATAGACTGAACCCAGCCTACAATGCCATTATCTGCTTCTTGCTCACCTACTCATTTAATAGCATAATTACTACAATCGCTGAGGCTTAAGATAAATCTAAATTGCTTTTTGTAGGCTTTGAATACAGTGCATCAAACATCCTTTTTTAAAAAAGAGATGTAAAACTCAATTATAAGCAGAGGCAGATGGGATAATAAATGTAGACAAGGGCAGCTGACCAGTCCTTTCACTCACTTCATCCTTATTAAGAGTTGCAAAACAACAACATGGTTGAAAATTCACATGACTAATAAACTACGACGCCCCCAACAGACAAAAATGGCAATAGATGCAATAACTACAGTACAAACCACCCCCAAAGGGTCCCAGCTATAGCTCTGAATTATTGACTGCTTTTTATATTTGTGGCTAAGCTTTTGAGGATCTGGAGGATTTTGTAAATTATTTATATTCAAAATGTGTGTAGAGGCCAAAGGACTGGTCACCAGAATCGCCTGTGGTCTTCCTGCAGATGATTTTTCTGCACTGTGCAACCATCTGGATTGAGGCAGAAGACTTTACTTCTTCATGTCAGAGCCTTCAGCAAGGAGAAGAGTGAATAGTATTATAGTGATACTACCAAGTGTCATTGCAAATCTCCTGAAACTGACTGGCAATTAAAGGCAGAAGGAGTTTACGTATTACACTGCAGGTATACAGCTATATGTTTGTAAGCACAGAAGTGCCTAGGCACACTCATATACAGTAAAACCTTGGATTGCAAGTAACTTGGTCTGCGAGTGTTTTACAAGATGAGCAAAATTTTTTTATACATTTTAACTTGATAAACAAGCGAGGTCTTGCAATACGAGTAGGGTCGTGTCCCATTTTAGTCAATGTCTTAATTAGCACTAATGAGGTCGCTCTGACTTTAGAAAAGTTTCCTGTATTACTTCAAGGCGACTTCTATCTGACTTGTGTCCATAGACTTTAAAGCGGAGTTGCAACCAAAAGTGGAACTTCCGCTTTAAGCGCTGTTGACCCCCTGATATGCCACAATTGGCATGTCATTTTTTTTGGGGGGGGGGGGTGGGTACCTAGTTTTCAGAGGTACCCAGCTCCCACTTCTGCCCCTAGCACTGCAGCACTGAGCGGAGTTTTACCTCTCTCCCCTCCCTCACTGCAATCTTCTGGGACACATCACAGGTCCCAGAAGATTGCCCAGCTATTCAGATCGTGCAGCTCGGCTCGCGCATGTGCAGTGCGCGCCAGGCTGTGAAGCCACAGCCAGGCGCCCACACTTGCAGTTCTGGCATGGCGGAGGGGAGGGGGAGAGGACCGAGGCTTCGGGCGGCCGCATTGCTGGACCGTGGGACAGGTGTGACTTTTTATTACAAGTCAGCAGCTACACTTTTTGTAGCTACTGACTTTTGAATGGGCGGAACTCCGCTTTAAGGAGGGTTTGTGAAAAACAAAGCTTCTACTGTGGGCTCGCCCTCTCTGTCCTGCCTGGTTGGCAGCATGGACTGACCATTGGATACATGGCCCTAACACCTCACAAACAAGTGCCTGCCATCTGCCTCCTCTCTACTGTCCTCCATTTCTAAAAAAATTACTCTTAATTTTAATGCTGCTTCTACTGTGGGCTTCCCCTCTCCATCCTACCTAGATGGCAGGACTTTTAGAAGTACAGCCCCAAACATCTAACATACAAATTCTTTGCTTCATGAGCTCCAAACATGCGTGGTTAGGCAAGCCATAATCTCATTGCTGTATGCTTGTCGGTGAGATGTTAGGGCTATGAATCCAAGTGCAGGATGGAGAGAGGCAGCACACTTAGGAGCAAGGTCAAAAGAAAAGTATATTTTTAGAAAATGGGGGGATAGCATTTTAAAGTGGATGTAAACCCTCACATATACCCAGCTTCAGATGATACACAGAGATTAAGCAAATCTCCCTACATAAGTTTTACATCCATATCTGCTGTCTTCAGCGTTATATATTCTTTAGAAAGTTCACATCGTGTTACAGATTTTCTCTTCCTGGTCAGCACTGCAGTGAAGTCTGGGCATACAGCCAAAGCAGCTGATTGGAGGAAAGGTGCACACCCCCTCTCCTCATAGGTAGAGACTTTCAGATCTGTTCATTGAATAGTTCAGCACTGTGCTAATCTATTTATAGCATCCTCCCCAACACAAAACTTAGGCTGCTTTTATTTCATGTTATGGAGAACTTGTCAGAAGTTATCAGGCTGATAACAGAGGAACGAAGCAGGAGAAAGCTACGAGACATAGTGCTTTGAAGAGAGATAAGAAAACGCTGCAGATATATTTGCCCAGCTCAAATTTCATGAATCTGGTTTACATCCACTTTAATGTGCAGACAGAGCTGTAATGCATATTAAATTCTCAAAAAATGTCACTAAAGGTAAAGTAATTGTTTAGGCTCAAAGTCTATTTGGTCTTTAAAGCAGTATTAAACCCAAAAGCCAACATGTATTATATTGCAACGTACCAATTTTTAGAAGTGATGGCTGCATTTGTTTTCTTTTTTAATCCTTCTTTCCTCTATTTTCAACTGGTGATCCAGCCTGCAAGTCTGTTGTTTTTAAACAGGGCAAGCTGTTCCACAGATGTAGCAGATAGGGGGTTAAGACAAACCATTTACTACTGACACGGGTGCTTACAATGATCAGCTTTCTTTATGTAAAACCTTTATCACAAAAAGTAAAAAAGGATGTGCTGCAACCACATATAAACTGTTAGCTGGCGTTCAGCTTCAATTTGTTAGTGTATCTAAATCTGCCATGACATCTAACACCCCCCCCCCCCCCCCAGATGAACAATGCTGCTGTCCAAAAGGTGTCTCTGTTGCTTCTTCATCCAGAGTGGGGGGACTCTAATGCAGGAGGTGTGTTACTGGTCAGATCACCAGGTGAAAACAGAGGGAAAAAAGCTTAAAAACATAAAACTAATGCATCTAAGGTTGGTAAGCTGCAATATATCACATTTTTGGTTTTGGGTTTAATACCGCTTTTAGAGAAAACATAATATAATTTCCTAGAATAGAAATGAAAGTACCTAAACATGGGTGAACTGCATCGAGACTATATGGTTATGCTGTTATTGCTAAACCTTATTACACATACATTGCTTCATTATTCTTTAAATTGGTTTTGAATTGCATCATATAGTATGTGACCAGAGAATTATCCCATGTATATTTTAAGATTTACATTCCAGAGACTAATAACCTAAATAAATACATAGCCCCCGGGCTTAAACTTCAGCATGAGAACTGCTGCATTCACGCTATTTGTAAATTAAAATTTAGCACTGGAGACAGGAATCTTACCATAAAATTCATCTATAAAACAATCATATTTTTTAATAATAGACATGTAGCTAAATTTAATAAAAAATATACCATTTTAACCCAGTCCTCCATAACATGTGATAAGCATATCCTAAAGTGGTTCTAAAGCCTAAACAATGTTTACCTTAATGCATTCCTTGCATTAAGGTAAAAAATGTTTAGGCATCAGCATCCCCCCTAAACCCCTCCCCCTTTTACATACCTGAGCCCTCATTCAATCAAGTGCTGTGCTCATCTGCAGCTCTTCTCTCTCCTCAGTTCCGGGTCTCATTGGCTTAGCTGGGGCACCGGGAGCCATTTGCTCCCAGTGCGGTTAATCAAAGCCAGTGACAAGGGAGCAGGGGGGCCAAGTCCCACTGTCCGGGGCACTGGGATGAGAGGAGGGGCCAGGAGCGCCAGCAGGGGGGACAGAGCAGGTAAGTATAGACGTGTTTGTTATTTTAAAAAAAAAATTATGTTTACAATCTCTTTAAATATGCTTTGCAAATTTAATGCCTACGTGTAGTGCCTTTTTGTTAATCAGCACAAGGGAAGGTACTTACATTCAATGTGAAGGGCCCCTTGTGCTGCTGGCTGCTCTCTTCATTTAAATTCAGAGTCATTTGCCTTTCCCATAACCCCACAACCATATTTTTCCAGTGTTTCAAGGGTTAATAGTCCTGGACCTGCCACAGGCAGGAGTGCTGACTTTCCACCCCCTCCCCCTTTAATGGAAACTGCACTATAGCTTCCATCATTGAAAAGCACTCTAATTGTAGGGTGCAAACCTTTCATTTATTCTCCCATTTTCCATTCATAGAATGTTTTTTATTTCAGATTTTAATTCATGGGGTTGTAAAGTCAGAATGTTTTTTTTATCTTAATGCTTTCTATGCATTAAGATAAAAAAGCCTTCTGTGTGCAGCAGTCCCCTCAGCCCCCTAATACTTACCTGAGGTCCATCTAGATCCAGCGATGTTGCAGCAGTGTCTCGGCTGCCCTGGACCCCTCCTCATTGGCTGAGACAGCAGCGTGGTGCCATTGGCTCCCACTGCTGTCAATCAAAATCAGTCAGCCAATGGGGAGAGAAAGGTGGGGTCAGGGGGTGGCTCTGTGTCTGAATGTATTCACAGAGCTGTGGCTTGATTGGGTGCCCCCATAGCAAGCTGTTTGCTGTGGGGGCACTCAACAGGAGGGAGGGGCCAGGAGCACCAAAGAGGGACCCGAGGAGAGGAGTGTCAGGGCTGATCTGTGCAAAACCAACTGCACAGAGCAGGTAAGTACTGTATAATATGTTTTTTATTTTCAAAGAAAAAAAACAAGGCTTTACAATCACTTTAAGAGTGCAGCCATTGGCACATGGACACTTCATATTTAACGTAAGTACCATCCCTTGTGCTGATTGTTTTATTTTAACTAAACTTAGGCTTTAATAAATTAGAGTGACCAGCAATATTTGGCAATAAAATTAAAGTATAAGATAAGTATATATACAGTTGCCAAGCCGATAATAAAAAACACAATTCAACTAAGTTGTATATTCATTATGAAATCATTAAATGTGATCACCTGCACACCTGGGAATCCCTCATACCCCTCCCCCTTTTCTCTTTCTTTTTCTTCTTATCACCCCCATCCCCCTCCGGTGCTTTTTCTTTTTCATCCACTCATTTGGTACCTAACAATCCTTGGACCCTATTAAATACTGTAGTTCATCATTGTGCTTTGCTCATACCTGAATGGTTGCTCTCAGATTATTATAATCATTGTATAGTGTTGCTGTTCCACAGACCTCAGGTCCTTCTGCTACATTACTGCTGCTAATTTACCTTCATGTTGATTATAATGTTCTTGGGTCCACCATGACTCCATTGTATACCTGTACATTCCTTTATTTTGTAATGCTTTTCTTGCATTTCTTTTTGAACAAACCAGGTGTCTGTTATTCCAAATTAACAAAACAAAAGAAAATAATGAACAAAATCATTAAATGTGTTTTTGCATTCAATGGCCATAAATGCCTATTGTTAGCTGGCTATAATGCACTGCACAGCAGCAATCAAACTAGGAGATGGCGGGTCAGTATTTCTCAGCCATATTACTGTGCACAGTGCTGCTAGCCTATCACAGGGAACATGCATACTCTAGAGCAGTGGTTCTCAACCCTGTCCTCATGTACCCCCAACAGGCCATGTTTGCAGGTTTTCCTTTATTTTTGCACAGGTGCTTTAAATCAGAGTCAATGGCTTGGTATTTTGGACAGCTATTTTATCTAAGAGAAATTCCCAAACCATGGCCTGTTGGGGGTACTTGAGGACAGGGTTGAGAACCCCTGCTTTAGAGGAAAATAGGAGATGAACACAGTGTTTTGCTGCTCCCCCATTGTCCAGTCACAATTTGTGGTCTTGGACAAGACTGTATAACTTTACTAAAAAATTCTTTAACAAATCCAAATTTTCATGAACAAGTATTTCAACAAGGCATTTGACATTATTATAGAGTTCACTTTTTTGTTAAAGTGGCATGGTGGTATGAGAGAGACAACCTCAGCCAGGGCTCCCGCCAGGCCATGCCCTCAACACGTTTCACTCCGCCCCTTATAGCTTAGTTATGGGGATGACTAAGCTCTGGGGGCAGAGTGAAACACGTTGGAGGCATGGACTGGTGGGAGCCCAGGCTGAGGTTGTCTCTCACACCACCATAGGACTCCATGGATGTGCGGCACAAGAGATCTTACCTCTCTTCCTTCCAGTGACTACAGGAGCTGGCACAAGCTCCATCCCTCGCTGGCACTCCTGCAGTGGTTGCAACATCACCCACACTACTCCCCATAGTGATCGAGCCTGAACGGCGCACTAAACAAACTGTGGGTCCATCTCTTCAACATTTGCCTTACATAGACTATTATTTTATACTCCTTTTGTGACTGGAGGTCACTGGTACTCTAATGCCCAGGCCAATATAGCAGCATCTGTATTTGTCATTTAACTTGACAACAACTGTCTAGCCAATTTGTCCACCCAAAAACTTTTTAAATTGTTTTCCAAAGACATACTGTATAGGGATTTGTTTGGTACGCTAGTGCATTATGTTTTATATTGACATAAATGTATAAAAATAATTCATTTTGCAACTAAAATCATACTTGCATGCTCTGTGCAGTGGTTTTGCACAGAGCAGCTCAGATCCTCCTCTTTTCGGGTCTCTCGCCAGAACTCCTGGCCCCTCCCCCTTGTTGAGTGCCCCCACATCAAGCATTGCAATTAGGGCACCCAAGCCGAGCTGCTGCTGTGTGTGTCTGTTCAGACATTTAGCTACCTCACCCCCTCTCTCTCCTCTTTGGTTCACTAACTTAGACAGCAGCGGTAGCCAATGGCACCTGCTGCTGTAACAGCCAATCAGGAGGGAGAGTTAGTGACAGCTGAGACTTGTGCAACATCGTTGAATAGAGATGGGGCTCAAGTAAGTATTAGGGGGGCTGAGGGGAGCTGCTGCACACAGAAGTTTTTTAAACTTAATTTATTGAATGCATTAAAGAGGAGCTGAAGTCTGCTCGCATAATTTGTAATAAAAACTTTTATGCCATTCTGAAGCTTCCCTCCAACCACTTTGCATATTATTTTATATATACTGTGATTCTGTACTTGCCAAATATGCTGCAGAAATCGCTCTCCACTAAGTCTGGCTGCATCCATGTTAACTGTGGGCAGCTGAAGCTGCTACCTGTTCACTTCCCGGATTTACACAGACACACAAAGGCACACCTCCAGCTCTGAAGCCCTCATTGGCCCTCTTATGACTCACCCCCCCCCCTCCCTTTCTTCCAAACTCTCAGGAGAGTGAGAGATAGAGAGCTGTGCATATATGTCAAGCGCTAAGGCTTTTTTCCAGCCAAGAAACAAGAAGTGGGCTGTATAAGGTATTTACTGGCAGAAAAAAAACATTTTACTACCCAAAGTTAAACCAACAAAGGCAGAGGATTTAATAGATGGAAAGATGAAAAAAATGACTGAAGTTCTGCTTTAAGTTAAAAAAACCTTCTGCCTTTAGAACCAGTTTAACAGCTTATTTTTTTTCTCTGACTTTTACTTTACCAGCTTTCCCTCTCACAGCTAACTAGCAATTTGCCCCCCTCTTTCAGCTCAGCAAACTCATGTAACCAATATAATTGGCTTTTATTGTGTTCACGTGATCAGAAGCCATGCTAATTGGTTCCCAAATGCTAGTTTGCTCAGGCAGTGACCACAGATGCCAGTCCTTCTATAACCTGGGCAATGTGCTGGGGCACAAATATATACAGATCATGGCTAGTACCAAGTATTTTTTATTACTCTGTTTCATCTAAAACTAGTGCATTATGAGCAGGTTCTAAACACTTCCTTCACTGTGTTTTTTCTGAAAGGCAATGGAGGAATAAGTGTAGACGTCAATTGACAAGAAGTGTGTTTTTCACAAGATTACCTGTGAGCATAAAGAAAAAGAAGGCTAAAAAAGAAAATGAATGCAGCCACCACATCTAAGGACTTGCAGGCTGCAGTTTTTTTGTTTTTGGGTTTCAATACTCTATCAGCCTACTACCTATGAAAGCAGGGTGCCCTTGGGTCATCACATCTGCCTGGGCTTTTAATGAAATACTGTATAGATCAGTGCTGACTTCATAATGCAGCAGAAGGGATCTCCCACTGCCGACACTGAAGAGGGTAAAGAGGGACCCCCGCTCAACTCATGACTTTATTGAATAAACTGTATATATTTGGATCATTGTTAAAAAATAAGTGGTGGGGGATTAGAAATGGGGTTTTAAAAATAAAACACAACTAAACTAAAATAATTGAATATTTTTCCATCAGTTTACTCAATTTAATATTTTTTTTTATTGATTTTTCAAGAAGATAAGAATACAAAAGAGCCTGTGAAGGATGCAAGGATAGGCAAAATCGCCTTCACATGACAAAACAGAAATGACATACAAAATATGGTGAGATAAACAGAGATTATAAACTGAGAAATGTGTTAAAGCATTTAATAGCCATGGACATGAAACAAGAATCTACCACTTAACCCTTAGGAGTGGAAGCAGGTCAACCAATGATTAGATAGATAACCTGGACTGACAATTGACATGAAAACATAATCCATGCCATAAGACTATAGGTTGTTTGAGATTTTCAATTAGTCCGGGGATCCCTGAGATAGTAGGGAAACAAGAACAAAGGGGCTGAGGAATTGCATGTGTCAGTTACTTTGAGTTTGCCCAAGGAGTCGCTATGCTCAGCCGGTAGGTACCAGTCAGTGAAACAAAAAATGCATGTGGGATGAGAGCTCCACTGGAGAGAAGGTGTACTCTATAAAATGTCATCATCTAGCGATGAAGCATTGCGTGGACTTAAAGCTCGGGACAATGGTATCCAATTTCTCTAAGATGTATAGAGTTATCAGAGCCTGTTTCGCTGCAGCTACATGTGGTGGCGTGGAGTGAATCCATGTTTGCAGGAGTGCCCTGTGGGCCACCATGAGGCAGATTTGGGTCCATTGGGGTAAGCTTCAAGTTTTAGAAGGCTGTGCAGAGTCCTCTGAGTCCTGCCATCTAAAAATACACAGCATAGGGTCTTTGGGGATTTTGGTCCTATAGACTTGAGTAACATATGTCAGGACTATGTCCCAAACAATGGAGACTGATGGGCAGTCCCATAGGCAGTTAAATAAGGTAGGCCGGTAGAGAGCACACCATAGGCATGCCAATTGTGAGGGGTCTGCCTTATTAGTGCAGAAAGGGTATAGGCTTGATGAATGATTTTAAATTGGGTTTTTCACCAGACTACAAAAGTGTGAGTCTTTTGATATCCAACCAAAATGTTTTCAGGAACATTATCCTTGCCAAGAACTGAGATCCATGGTTTAAAGGGAGTGAGGTGGTACTTTGCCATTTGGTGGGTGATATAAGAGATAAGTGGGTTTGATGAGGTGAGAATAGATGTCTGAGATCGAATAGTGGTCACTGAGGAACACTACCTCAATGAAAGAGCTCGGAAAGGGTCTTGACGAAGGCTGTAGTAAGTCCTGAGATAGCTTAGCAGGTGACAATAGTGAAAAATGTGAAATCCAGGGAGAGAATATTGTGTAGACAAGTACGTAAATAATTTGATGGATCTGTGGGTATTATCTAAGACTGCTGCAGCTTTATTAAGACCACAGAATGTGCACTGGGAAAATGTGAGTACATCACTGGATGGGAGGAACATGGGGTTGCCATGTATGGACAGGTAACGGGAGATGACTGAGGGTAGAACCAGGAGTCTCCACACCTCCCTCCAGGCTAAGACGGTATGTCTGATCAATAAATTGGATCTCAGAGAGGTAGGCAGAGGGCATTCTCTAGCATAAAATTAAAGTAGCAGGACTTTGATGATAACCAGTCTAGACCCTGTTGTAGTCAACAAGAAAGTTTACAGAACCTTATATTGGACAAACCTGCTCCAATCTTGCTCTTAGGGAGACACAGTTTCTGAAACCCAATGCTAGGTTATAGGTTTCTTGCAATGCCATAAAGGCCAGCAAGTGGTGTGAGTATTCTGCACATCAGAATGCTTTAGCATAATAGGCAAAGTTAACAGGGGGTAGAGTAGTCAGTTTATTCAATTTCTAATGATATAAAATTAAGCAGATTATATTTTACTTCCCCCTTCCCCCAACATGATTAAATTATCCTTATACCTTAAATTAAATTTTGGATTAATATTAAAATTACTACAATAGAGTTTTAAATATGGACAAAATAAATGAATGCATTTACCACCATGAAATTATGCTACTCCACTGCTTGTCAAAAAATAGATCCCATGGTAACCCCTTTTTTGAACAATCTTGTATATGACCTTTAATGGACTGTGTTTCTTTGTAGAGCCGCCTTGACACCCAAGTCGTTAATATGCTTTCAGTTAATTATTTTCTTTTTTTTTTCTATAGGTGAAGAATAAGCTTTATTCATCTTTATTCTTTGCTGACAGGGGACGAGGGGATGGGATACAACATTGGAGGTGGGGGGGGTGATGATGACACAGCCTTCCATTTTCCATTTGCATTTGCCTTCTGATGGTGCTGCAATAAACGCCTACTGGCGTGCACTGTGCACATTGCATCATAGTGTTTTTTCTTTCTCTTTCTAAACTTTATTAAACCTGTAACCCTAGGGTTTTGTGAGTGGCCTAGCAGCACTAGGGCCATCGGTTCGAATCCTAACCACAGCACTACTTCCTCCCTCTGCCTTCATGCATGGTTTTCCTCCAGGTACTCCAGTTTCCGCCCACACTCCAAAGACATGCTGGTAGGTTAATTGGCTCCTTATAAATTTTCCCTAGTATGTGTATTGTATGTACGAATATGAGTTAGGGTCCTTAGATGATAAGCTCCTTAAGGGCAGAGACTCATGTGAATGTACAGTATCTCACAAAAGTGAGTACACCCCTCACATTATTGTAAATATTTTCATGTGACAGCACTGAAGAAATTACACTTTGCTGCAGTGTAAAGTAGTGAGTGTACAGCTTGTATAACAGTGTAAATTTTCTGTCCCCTCAAAATAACTTAACACACAGCCATTAATGTCTAAACCGCTGGCAACAAAAGTGAGTACACCCCTAAGTGAAAATGTCCAAATTGGGCCCAATTAGTGATTTTCCCTCCCCGGTGTCATGTGACTCGTTAGTGTTACAAGGTATCAGGTTTGAATGGGGAGCAGGTGTGTGAAATTTGGTGTTATTGCTCTCACTCTCTCATGCTGGTCACTGGAAGTTCAACCTAGCACCTCATGGCAAAGAACTCTCTGAGGATCTGAATAAAAGAATTGTTTCTCTACATAAAGATGGCCTAGGCTATAAGAAGATTGCCAAGACCCTGAAACTGAGCTGCAGCATGGTGGGCTAAGACCATACAGTGGTTTAACAGGACAGGTTCCATTTAAAACAGGCTTCACCATGGTCGACCAAAGAAGTTGAGTGCACGTGCTCAGCGTTATATTTAGAGGTTGTCTTTGGGAAATAGACGTATGAGTGCTGCCAGTATTGCTGCAAAGGTTGAAGGAATGGGGGGGTCAGCCTGTCAGTGCTCAGACCATACGACACACACTGCATCAAATTGGTCTGCATGGCTGTCATCCCAGAAGGAATCTTCTTCTAAAGATGATGCACAAGAAAGCCCGCAAACAGTTTGCTGAAGACAAGCAGACTTGGATTACTGGAACCATGTCCTGTGGTTTGATGACACCCAGGTAAACTTATTTGGTTCAGATGGTGTCAAGCGTTTGTGGAGGCAACCAAATAAAAAGTACAAAGACAAGTATGTTGTGCCTACAGTCAAGCATGGTGGTGGGAGTGTCATGGTCTGAGGCTGCATGAGTGCTGCCGGCACTGGGGAGCTACAGTTCATTGAAGGAACCATGAATGCCAAGAGGTACTGTGACATACTGAAGCTGAGCATGATCCCCTCCCTTCAGAGACTGGGCTGCAGGGCAGTATTCCAACATGATAATGACCCCAAACACAACTCCAAGACGACCACTGCCTTGCTAAAGAAGCTGAGGGTGAAGGTGATGGACTGGCCAAGCATGTCTCCAGACCTAAACTCAATTGAGCATCTGTAGGGCACCCTAAAATTGTAGGTGGAGGAGCGCAAGGTCTCCAACATCCACCAGCTCAGTGATGTCATCATGGATCATGGAGGAGTGGAAGAGGACTCCAGTGGTAACCTGTGAAGCTCTGGTGAACTCCATACCCAAGAGGGTTAAGGCAGTGCTGGAAAATAATGGTGGCCACACAAAATATTGACACTTTGGGCCCAATTTGGACATTTTCACTCAGGGGTGTACTCACTTTTGTTGCCAGCAGTTTAGACATTAATGGCTGCGCTGAGTGATGTTGAGGGGACAGCAAATTTACACTGTTATACAAACTGTACACTCACTACTTTACATTGTAACAAAGTGTCATTTCTTCAGTATTGCCACATGAAAAGACAGAATAAAATATTTACAAAAATGTGAGGGGTGTACTCACTTTTATCAGATACTGTACATGTAAAGTGCAGCATAAATTGCCAGCGCTATATAAGTACCTGTAATAAATACATAAATAAAATGGCTGCAGAAGCAGCCTCAGAGACAGTTTATAAACCCTTTTTTAAGCATCTAATGTGCAGAGGTATTTTCAGGGGCGCCATAGCTAGCCAGCAGCAGGAGAAGGGGGACCAGGCTTACAGTTTCCACTTTCTAGCTAAAAGTAGAAAACCTCTTTAAATACAATAGAAAAAATAAAGCTGAACAGAAAATACCTTACAGGCATAAAATATGAAAAAGAGAACACAGGCTTTAAATCCCAGGGATGGTAATAGTCTCTACATCACTGAAGAAAAAAAATCAAAGACAATGCTCAGGATTACAGTTAACAATTGGTTTGTTTCAGGCGGGGGTTTAGCCTGATTTACCATTTGCAGAATTATTACCAATAATATGATGCATTTATTACCAGTAAAAGCCATTAGTAGGTCATTTTGTTCAGTTTATCATATGTGTCCTGAGACACAATCTGGCGTCTCACAGAATTGCATACATTGATGTCACAGAGAATCAGACTGTTCTTTAATTGATTATTTCTTACCAGACTGCTTTGATTAAAAAAAAAAAAAAAAAGCTGTCCTATTTGCTTTCAATATTGTTGTTTGGGCTTTAGAATTTGTGTATTGCGAAGACAAGATGTATTCTCACTTCCCTGGTTTGGCCTCATTAAATGTGAATATTTTATTCCTCTGTACACAAATATAAATAAATAAATATTTAGTGCTATTTTAAATCACCCTGGGAAGAATTGTTTTCTTACAGTAGCAATCTAAATGACTAAATGGTCTTTTACTAACTATCCAGCTGCATAGCTGGTATATGTTGGAAATCATTAAACCAATTCAGTTGGTGAGCATCTCTATACACAAGTGATGACATTAAAAGTAAGGCAGGATGTCTTCATTTTTATATGGCTATTGAAAACTGGACCAAAGCTTCACTTTATGATTAGGAAAGTGTGTAGCAAAATGACCTACTTAAAGTCAACTTGTGTACCAGAACTTGTGGGGCGGAGGAGAATGTGACCCCCCTACCACCAACGTGACAGCTCTACTGCTTCTAAATTGGCCACTCTGGTTTCCAGCGCTGTTTGATGGGAGTGAAGAGAGTGTCCTCAGTCCAGTGTAAGCTCCATGTTATGATCAAGTATTACTCTCTTCACTTCTTGTGGAAGAGTGGTGGAGGATATAAGGAAAGGTACATATGTGCAGCTGGTGGAGCTACTATTAAAATAAACCCAATGCTTAAAATACAGGTTGGCCTTAAAGCTCAGCTCCAATTTTGAACAGAGTAGGGGAAGGGATCAGCATGGGCTTTTTGTTGCTGTCTATGTTCTGATTTTAAGGCTGTGTTCACACCTATGCAAATGTGATGCGGCTTACACCGCATCAAATTCACAGGAAACTTGAAAACACTTTGTTTTCAATGTGTCCAGTTCAAATAGGTGCGGTGATGTGCACTCCGCATTGCACAGAAAATGTGTGCGTTTTCTCTGCAGTGCGGTGCGAATTCCCAGCCCATTTTGTTCAATGGGAACTCATCTGACTTGCAGATGTCTTCCGCATGAACTGGGATTCTCTCCCCCTCTTCACTGCACCTCCCCTCCTCAGTCAGTTGATCAGCTGATTCGCACTGAGAATGGACAGGAGCTGCTGAACAGCAGCCCCTGTCCTTCTCACGGACAATAAGGCTGGAATTTGCACCAGACTGGTGTGAATCCAGCCTAAATGTTTCTTCTCCATACCTTTTTGATAAGTGCCATGTAGAACAGGAGAAGTGATTCAAATAACCTCCCAAATAAGGACAAACATTGATATATACCGTATATACTCGTGTATAAGTCGACCTGTGTATAAGCCGACCCCCCTACTTTTGCCCAAAAAATATGGGAAAACTTATTGACCCGCGTATAAGCCTAGGGTGTGAAATGCAGCAGCCAGAACACAGGGACAGGGAGCCAGAACACAGGGACAGGGAGCCAGAACACAGGGACAGGGAGCCAGAACACAGGGACAGGGTGCCAGAACACAGGGACAGGGAGCCAGAACACAGGGACAGGGTGCCAGAACACAGGGATTTTAGCCAGAACACAGGGATATTAATGCCAGGACACAGAGATTTTAATGCCAGGACACAGGGATTTTCATGCCAGGACACAGGGATATTAATGCCAGGACACAGAGACTGTAGCCAGAACACATAAGGGATGAGTAAGGTAGTTTAGTTTCACATTAAATAGAGCCGTGCTGCTTCTAA
>BLSH010209529.1:701149-731005 GCA_018402905.1 Glandirana rugosa | reverse complement strand
GGTCTAAATACAGAGTGTCCCTCTCTTTCATAAAGTATCAAGGTACCCCTGTTTTTCTATTTTTATGTACAATACGAATGAAAGGTCTCATATAGACCAATTAATCAATATATATATATTATCAGACTTGAACAAGATATATATATATACATGTCCGACAAACGGAATATTTTGTATAAATGTAAAAGGTAATTAATACATCAGTACTTTATATTTATTGAACTGTGTTATACGTACGTAGGATACGGATACCTGTCATTGGTTTCTGCTCGATTTCCCCTGAGGAAGCCGCTTTTTTTGGCGAAACGCGTTGGGAAGAACAGATACGTATCCCACACTTACCAGTCACTGGAGTTCACTGTTATTCCGCCGACTGAGAGCATACGGACCTGTTTGGGTCAATGTACTGTATTGTCCAGTTTTTCTATTTTGTATCTATGTATTCTTTTCTAAATTGGTGATTTTAATATGTTGTTTATTAACAATAAATTTTGTATAAATATCATTATTTCAGTCTGATCATTCAGAGAGAGAAAAACAGTACCGTTAAAGTCCCAATATCTATCTCTGTGGGGATGGGGTTTCACCCCACACAGATATCATTTTTTCATTGTTACTTTTCAGGGATGTGGTACTGACATGGCAGTGCTTGATCACATTTTTTACCATTGTATATTAATAATTGTGTTCTAAAAATGAGTGTGTGCTGTAAATTGACCCCAGCATTGTTCCTGTTTCCTCTTGCTGGAGACTACCATTTTGCTGAAGCCTAGAGCCCCTGAACAGCAGAAAATCTTTAGGCTATTGGCAGATCAGCCTCTAGTGGCTCTGATTTTTGGCAAAGTACAACTCAGCATGTGCTACATTTTACTGGATTTTAATCAGTACAGACACATTTTTAAAATGTTTTACCTGCAAAAGGGTCAGCATTGAGAGAGTATAGGAGCCAAAATTAGAGAAAGATGTCAGCTGTATGCAGAATACATACAATGTTGTATTAAAAGTTTTTTCTCCTATCTGCCTGCAGTCAACTTTGAATCTATCAAACAGAAGGCAGACATGTATAGTAGATACTTAGATGGAGGTTTACTAAAATGGGTGCAGCTGTGCATAGTAACTGTTACCAGTAAGTTATATTTAAGATTATTTATCTCTTCATAGATGATTTGGGTTGAATGAAAGTTCTTTGACCATAAGTGAATAGATTTGAGCGGACACCAGGATGTTCGGGTTCGGGTGTTCATAGAAAAGTTTGGGTTCGGGTTCGATCTGAACTTGACCCCGGAACCAGAACCCCATTGAAATCAATGGGGACCCGAACTTTTGGGCACAAAAATGGCTGTAAAAAAGTCCTGGAAAGTGCTAGAGGGCTGCAAAAGGAAGAAAAGTGGGGGTAAGAGTAGGACAAGTGCCCTACATAGAAATGGGGATAGGGAAATAACAATAATCTGTCCCTTAGAGCAACAGCAGGAACCTGACCCTATAGAACTAGGAGATGATTTTAGAACAATAGTCTGTCCCTTACAGCACCAGCAGGAACCTCTCCCTATAGCAGTTTGATGTGATTTTAGAACAATAATCTGTCCCTTACAGCACCAGCAGGAACCTCTCCCTATAGCAGTTTGATATGATTTTAGAACAATAATCTGTCCCTTACAGCAACAGCGGAAACCTCTCCCTATAGCAGTTTGATATGATTTTAGAACAATAATCTGTCCCTTACAGCACCAGCAGGAACTTCTCCCTATAGCAGTTTGATATGATTTTAGAACAATAATCTGTCCCTTACAGCAACAGCAGGAACCTGACCCTATAGAACTAGGAGATCATTTTAGAACAATAATCTATCCCTTACAGCAACAGCAGGAACCTGACCCTATAGAACTGGGAGATGATTTTAGAACAATAATCTGTCCCTTACAGCAACAGTAGGAACCTGACCCTATATAACTAGGAGATGATTTTAGAACAATAATCTGTCCCTCTAAGCAGTAGACTCTAACTAGTCCAGCCAGATTGTTCTGTAATGCAGGATGAGATGTTATTATATCTGCAATCTGTCCCTCACAGCACCGGCAGCATCCTCTCCCTACACTAGCCTGAGAGCATATGACATGCAGCACTACGTGACTCTTACAGAGGCTGGGTCACATGATGCACTGGCCAATCACAGCCATGCCATTAGTAGGCATGGCTGTGATGGCTTCTAAGGGCAAACCAGTGAAACGCTTGTTGATTGGCTGGCCTGCAGCTATTCAACAAGCGGGGAAAAAAATACCAGAACCCAAAACCCGAACCCAAACTTTTTTCAAAAGTTCGGGTTCGGGTTTAGGGTCCGAACACCGCAAAGTTCGGCATGAACCCGAACTTTACAGTTCGGGTTCGCTCAACTCTATAAGTGAAGGCTTCAACACAAAAATATAATTTATTAGTAAATAGCATAGAGATCTAAAGAATCTACAGAAATCTATCTATTATACCTTGCATATGAAGAAACACATAGGTTAAACTATAGGAATTAGGTTATATTCCTTAAAACAACCACATTACAAGCGGTCGAACACATAACATATAAGGCCATCAAATAGACCATAGTTGCCATGCTGCTGGACAGGGCAGCCCCAGTCTGCTGGCTAATATTCAAAAAGAGAGAGTGTTTCCTCCCCTCTTGTCTGGGTATGTCATTCTAGGCCGGTGCCTCATTGGTTGAACTGAAATGGCCCTGATTGGTGGGCTTCCCTATTCATTTATGATTGGGTAATCCTCCATCCCTATAGTTTGCCTAACTCAGCCCCCTTTAATGCAACTAAATTTTCAATGTATTTGAGTAGTGAGAACAGGCTGGCCACCTTCATTGCATATCTAAACGAGGGATCCTTTGAAGTGAATGTTTATAGAACAAAGAGGTCTGCGTCTTGAGGCCCAAAGCGTCTGTGAAAAGCTTTTTACATACAGGCGTAGTAAGATATTACCTCTAATATGTATATATATATATATATATATATATATACATAATTACAATATTTTACAGCTGTTAATGGAGATTTCACATAAACTCGTAAGGCAACAGTAACCAATCAGATCCCAGATCTAATTGTCAAAGCCTAACAACCGGTTCACACTACAACGACTTGTGTCGCCCCCAAGTCGCCTCAAGTTGCCCCAAGTCACTTGACAAGTGAAATCCCATAGAAGTGAATGGGGGCGTTCTTAATGTACACTACTGAAGTCGCTCCGACTTCAGAAAAGGTTCCTGTACTACTTCAAGGCGACTTCTATCCAATTTGTGCCCATAGAATTCAATGGAAGTCGCCTCCAAGTCGGATCCCCCATCTATATTGAAGCGATTTTACAGGAAAAAGAAATGCAAATTACCCAGGCAACAGCCTCCCTCCCTTCTCTGATTGGCCCCAGGCAACGTCGCCTGCCATTTCTCTTTGAGTTGCGTTGTAAGTCACCCAAAGTCATGCAGAGTCGTGCTGAAGTCACACTGAAGTCGCGCTGAAGTTGAGTTCAAATCGCCGGCAAAGTCATGCCTGAAGTCAGATTGCTGTAGTGTGAACCGGCTCAAATTGAACAGGCTGAAGTTATAAGCTTATTGGTTACTATCCACAGCTGCACCAGATTCTGTGTGCGCCAGTTTTAGTAAAGCCTGGTTCACACCTATGCATTTTTTAGTGCATTTTCAGTTTTGCAGAAACACACTACAGTCCATTTAAGATGGTTTCCTATGGGCCAAGTTCACATCTGTGCATTTTATGTAAAGGGCCAGGTTGGTTACATAGACTTCAATAAATCAAAAACGTGTATTGAAGAATGCAAAATGCACCTGGAATATGCAAACTGCAAAAACTAAAACTGAAATATCCCTCTGAGTGTTAAACAGCCTGTAGTGCTCCCCAAGAGCCTCAAAGATTAGGGATCTCAATAATGCACAGCAATTTCCATCCCCAATGTCATGTCAGGTTTCACCCTCTCCTGCACCTCTATATTGGCCAAACTTATGATGGATGGGCCACCTGACCAATAATGACCTCCTTACCAACTGATGATGTCATTGGTTGTTAGAACTCAATGGTTAGAAGATTGTAAAGTGCACAATGAAAACCTGTGGCTTTGTGTAACTAAAAGGAAGGGTCCATTCCCTCACTGACACCCCATGATGCCTGGGCACCCTGGTTAAAAAAGGCTGGGCTACACTATTGACTTACGAGAACAAAGTCATCGGCAGCAGGAGACGCTTTGTAAAGATGGTAGCGGTGGCTCTAGAGTAGCAAAAGTGCAAGCGTAGTTGCCATCACTGTAATGGGGCAAGCTCAGAGTTTCATGTTATCACATGTTATCACACGTTTACACACCTTCCATTCAGTTCTGATTTAAAAAAAAAACAGGTTAACTTTTATGTGACTGTGACTAAATTAAATTTTCAATACAAAAGGCTCTCTTTGAAGAAGACAATGGGGCTGATTTACTAAAGGCAGGCAAACTGTTCACTTTGCAAGGGAAGTTGCACTTTGCAAGAGAATGTTCCCCAGAACTTAATGAATGAGGCAAAACTCTGCTGACTTACATCATCCAATTATGCAAGCAAAATGCTGTTTTTTTTCTCTTTCCTTGCATGTGATTGGGTAGTCCTTACAAAGTGATATTTTACCACAATCGCTAAACTCCAGGGCAAATTCCATTCCAAAGTGCAACTTCCCTTGCAAAGTGAACAGCCTAATTGCCTTTAGTCAGTCAACACTATTTTATTCTCTCCTCTCCTTCTGCTCTCCCAATTAATCTCTCTAGTAGTGAAGAAAAAGGCCTGCTAAAAGTCACGCAGAATCCAACAGCACCAGGGAGTGTTGGATTCTGGATCTCCTCCTACATTCACTGGTTTGATTTGCCAGCCCTTATGTCATTACTGTATCATGTAGTGAAGTAAGGACAAGCAGGAGAAACCAGCGTGACTAGAAAATCAAAGGTCAGTGTCAGGATTTTTAGTAGGTGCTTTCTCACCACTACTGCAGAGATCAATGGTGAGATCAATGCTACGAGCAGCAGTAAGCGGAGTGTTTGATGTTTTCTTTGCAAGAAGCTCTTTATTTTGAAATATTTTATTTGTTATTTTATTTATATTTTTAGGTAGTTCTATAGTGCCATCAATTTACGCAGTTTTTACATATATATTTTACAGTCACATCAGTCCCTGACGTCAAGGAGCTTACAATCTAAGGTCCCTAACATACATTCATACATACACATATTAGGGCCAATTTAGACAGGATCTAATTAACCTACCAGTATGTCTTTGGAGCTTGGGAGGAAACCAGAGTACCTGGAGGAAACCCATGGAGACGCAGGGAGAACTTGTAAACTCAAGGCAGGTAGTGCCCAGATTTATCTATAGAATTTTTTTTGCTACCTTCTAAAAAAAAGTTTGCCTTTTCCAAGGTCTATGTTGCCATTCCACACATTTTGGTCTGATACCCACTCAAAAACTAGCCAGACGCATATATTTCTCTCATTCAACCTGCAAGCTAAATAAGAAACATTGAACATAATTCCTCCATCCATGCTAAACAGCATGAATGAAGAATCTCCCTTGTCTTCTATTGTATTCAGACAACCGACACCCATGGCTATCAGAATACCCAAACAGCGACTGCATCTACCACTGTTTGACTGACAATTTTCCACTGTGCTCCTTCAACAAAAAAAGATTGAAAAATCAATTGTGGTGCCTACAGGATCACCCTTGACTTCAATGTAGACCCATTCAACTGGAATCAGCTAAAACTTGATCCATCTATGGCAACCTTAAAGTGGATCTTCACCCTGAAAAGAATCTTTCCTCCTCTCCAACCCTCTTCCCTCTCTTTCTTTTTGTTTGTTTACATATTTTCATTAACTGCTTGCCAACTGCATAGCTCCCAACTGTCCATGAATTTGAGGGTATGTCCCTGATTTGGAGCAATGTACATTTGTCCCTCATTCCTCTTCATTTGTCTCTCATTGTGGTCTGATGTATATACCTATATTTAAAATTCACTATTTATCTATCAAAAAGTGTTTTACGATGCTAAACCTTTCTTCCAATGTCTAAATTGCTGAATTTTTACTTTTAAAAAGCCAATATAAAGGAATAGAAGTGGTAAAAAAAAGCATTTGTGGGTATAACTAATTTTTTTTTGTATAATGCTCCTTTAAGGGGGCGTGGCAGGGGGTGTGTCCTATGCCTAAATACTTTTGCTAATAGGTGTTTCCTGTTCCCATCTCAGAAAGTTGGGAGGTATGCAACCGCCCTATAGCAGATTTACTGCTACAGGGCAGCCGTTCTATGCAGAATCACATATATATATACAATATATATATATATATATATATATATATATATATATATATATATATCCAATGGTTGTCACCGCACACAAGTCAGGGATAAAAAATGGGCCCGGGTGTCCAGCAAAAACTGTAGTGCATATAAACCAAAAGAGAAAGTGAAAGGTGAACACACAATGGTGGTTTAATTCAACTTTTTGATGAGGCACAAGCTCGTCTTCCTCAGGATAGTAAGGCAAGGAAGACAAGCTTATATATACAGTATCTCCCAAAAGTGAGTACACCCCTCACATTTTTGTAAATATTTTATTATATCTTTTCATGTGACAACACTGAAGAAATGACACTTTACTACAATGAAAAGTAGTGAGTGTACAGCTGGTATAACACTGTAAATTTGCTGTCCCCTCAAAATAACTCAACACCCAGCCATTAATGTCTAAAAAGCTGGCAACAAAAGTGAGTACACCCCTAAGTGAAAATGTCCAAATTGGGCCCAATTAGCCATTTTCCCCTTCCAGTTGTCTTGTGACTCGTTAGTGTTACAAGGTGTGAATGGGGAGCAGCTGTGTTAAATTTGGTGTTATCGCTCTCACTCTCTCATACTGGTCACTGGAAGTTCAACATGGCATCTCATGGCAAAGAACTCTCTGAGGATCTGAAAAAAAGAATTGTTGCTCTACATTAAGATGGCCTAGGCTAGAAGAAGATTGCCAAGACCCTGAAACTGAGCTGCAACATGGTGCCCAAGACCAAACAGCAGTTTAACAGGACAAGTTCCACACAGAACAGGCCTCACCATAGTCGTCCGAAGAAGTTGAGTGCATTTGCTCATCATAATATCGAGAGGTTGTCTTTGGAAAATAGACGTATGAGTGCTGCCAGCATTTCTGCAGAGGATAAAGGGGTGGGGGGTCAGACTGTCAGTGCTCAGACCGTACGCCGCACACTGCATCAAATTGGTTTGCATGGCTGTCATCCCAGAAGGAAGCCTCTTCTAAAGATGTTGCAGAAAAAAGCCTGCAGTTTGCTGAAGACAGGCAGACTAAGGACATGGATTACTGGAACCATGTCCTGTAGTTTGAGGAGACCAAGATAAACTTAGTTGGTTCAGATGGTGTCAAGCGCTTGTGGTGGCAACCAAGTCAGGAGTACAAGACAAGTGTCTTGCCTACAGTCAAGCATGGTGGTGGGAGTGTCATGGTCTGGGGATGCACTATATATATTGTTGGGTTCATACGTTTTCATACCCTTTCTTTCACTCATGGTTAGTGTTTGACTGAAGCCATTTATTATCAATCAACCGTGTTTACTCTTTTTAAACCATAATTACAACAGAAACTACCCAAATAACCCTGATCAAAAGTTTACATACCCTGGTGATTTTGGCCTGATAACATGCACGGCTATTAAAGGTAACCATCCTCACCTGTGATCTGATTTCTTGTAATTAGTGTGTGTGTGTGTGTGTGTAAAAGGTCAATGAGTTCCTGGGCTCCTGACAGACCCTTGCATGTTACATCCAGTGCTGCACTGACGTTTCTGGATTCTGAGTCATGGGGAAAGCAAAAGAATTGTCAAAGGATATGTGGGTAAAGGTAGTTGAGCTGAATAAAACAGGAAAGGGACATAAAAAGATCTCCAAGGAATTGAGAATGCCAATCAGCAGTGTTCAAACTCTAATCAAGAAGTGGAAAATGAGGGGTTCTGTTGAAACCAAACCACGGTCAGGTGGACCAACTACAATTTCAACCACAACTGCCAGGAAAATTGTTTGGGATGCAAATAAAAACCCAGAAATAACTTCAGGACTCTCTAAAAACATGTGGTGTGGCTGTTTCAAGATGCACAAGAAGGAGGCACTTGAAGAAAGATGGGCTGCAGGGTCGAGTCACCAGAAGAAATCCATTACTATGCAAATTCCACAAAGTATCCCGCTTACAATACGCCAAACAGCACAGAGACAAGGCTCAAACCTTCTGGCACAAAGTAATTTGGAATGATGAGACCAAAATTGAGCTTTTTGGCCACAACCATAAACGCTACAATTGAAGAGGAGTCAACAAGGCCTGTGATCGTGGATCGCTGATGTTTTGGGGATGTGTGAGCTACAAAGGCACATGAAATTTGGTCAAAACTGATGTCAAAATGAATGCAGTATGTTATCACAAAAAAAATTCTGGAGGAAAATTTGCATTCATCAGCCAGGAAGCTGCTCATGGGATGTACTTGAACATTCCAACATGACAACGATCCAAAACACAAGGCCAAGTTGACCTGTCATTGCCTACAGCAGAATAAAATGAAGGCTCTGGAGAGGCCATCTCAGTCTCTTGACCTCAATATCATTGAGCCACTCTGGGAACATCTCAAACGTGCAGTTCATCCAAGACAGCCCAAGAATTTCAAGGAACTGGAGGTTTTTTGCCAAGAGGAATGGACAGCTTTACCATCTGAGAAGATAAAGAGCCTCATCCACAAATACCACAAAGACTTCAAGCTGTCATTGATGTTAAAGGGGGCAATACACAGTATTAAGAACTGGGGTATGTAAACTTTTGATCAGGGTCATTTAGGTAGTTTCTGTTGTAATTATGATTTCAATATATCTTTATTGAGTTTTGAATAAACAGAAAGAAATAACATACAGGAGATATGACATGGTGCATATATAAGAGGGCACAAACCAGTGGAAACCATAGCAAGGTATGCAGCTGAAGTAGTTTTCCATTCAGGAGAATCGATGAATAGTAATACATAGGTATAGCCATAGTAATATCGGGTGGAGCTTGTACAGGTCCAGTAAAGTGTATCTGGACTATTCATTTACAAGAAGTATTTTCATCCGCTTATACCTATAGTTATACTTATGATTATAGTAATTCTAATAGCTCTAATAATTCAGGACCCCCATCACAGACACCCCACTGAAGGTGCTAGGTGGACAAAGGTATATGTGCCTGTTGAGCATCCATGATGGGATAGGGTTGGCTTTGGAATTTGGTAGGCTATCCTGACTGTAGAGCTTATACCCTTCTTTGGTATCGTTTATTAAGTATGTACCACATGGGGGGGGGTAGAATAAGTGAGAGAGAGAGGTAAGAGGGGAAAGAAAGGAAGTGGGTGGGAAGGGAGGGGGAGCCCAGATTGAAGTATGCATTGACTTCTGTGTTTAACAGTACAGTAGGGGTTGTTGAGCCAGATAACCCAACTTGCCTTGACTGAGCTAGTGAGGGTTGTGATCACCAATATCCTTTCCATCTCACAATGATGGTTGAGAGTTAGCATTGTTTCTGTAGGGGAGGGCGCTATAGAGGATTTCCAGTGCTTCTGATGGTTAATTTGGCTGCTAATAGAAGTTGTATTATCACAGTTCGTAAGTTTGGTTGAAAGGTGTGGATGTTCATGTGTAAAAAAGCTAGCTCGGGGTTCGGGCTAATCCGCTGTTTGCAGAGATTGGAAATTAGTGAAAATATCTTATTCCAGAAAGATCTCAGAGATTTGCATGACCATAGGATATGGTAAAGCATGCTTATTTCTCCGCAATCCCTCCAGCATCTATCTGGGTGGTTTGGGAAATTTTAGAGAGCTTAAATAGAGTAAGATACCAAGAATGCAATGTTTTCTGGTATTGTTCCCAATGGTTTGTGCATTTAGTGGAGGCATAGGTAATGGAGAATGTTTTCGTCCAACTATCTTCTGGGAAGCATCTTCCCGTAACTTCTTCCCATTTAAGCATGGTGCTAGATTTAGAGAACATATTCTGGCTGTGGAGTTTGGAGTAAAATAGTGATATACCTCTTGATGTTGGGTTGGAATTTTGAAAGCATGAAATTATTGATACTGGCAGTTCTATTTTCAGAGGAACTGGGTGGGAATGGAGATATGTCCGAATCCTTTTATAGTTAAAGTATGATAATGGTGATATACGTACCAAATTGGTCTTTTAAGTTCTCGAATGAACGCACCGTCGTAGAGATCCTTTAGGAGGGTAATTCCTTTGTTGTGCCAAGATAGGAGGTCTAGGCATTGAATGAAGTGATTTAGTACTAAAATAGGAACTTGTATAAGGTAAGAGGGCTTTTTAGGTAATGTAATTGTGGATAATTCTGTCCAGGTATTAGTAAAAATTTGAAACGTTGGGGAGCTTAGTTTTGGAGGTGAGGCTCCCAGCCTCATTGCAATGAGGGCTGTTTTTAAGTCCCTATGTGGCATGGTTGATGCTTCTATTTCAGTCCATATATTGTGCTTAGGCTTAAGCCACAAATGTCTGAGTTGGCCTATTAATTTGTAATAGGCCGTTATATTGGGTACCCCCATCCCTCCAAATTTCCTATTTCTCATCATTGTTTTGAGGGAGCATCTGGGGGGTTTGCAGTTCCATATATATTGGTTGAAACTTTTTTGTACTGCAACAAGGAATGATTTAGGGATAGGTATTATTAGTTTTCGGAATATATATAGAACCTTGGGGAAAATTAACATTTTTAAAGTTGCTACTCTGCCTGCTGTTGATAGGCCATGGGATTTTAGGTATAGTAGTTGATGTGGAAGGGTATCAAGAAATGGTTTAAAGTTATATTTGTATAGCTGAGATGTATGGGCCGTAAATTGGGTTCCTAGAAAGGGAATAGAGTTTGGTGACCAGATAAAGGGGAATATTACTTTCAAGCATTCTTGTGTGGTGTTTGGTACATTGATGCCTAAAATTTGAGATTTTGTAGAAGCTAAATTCTGAAACTAGTTTTTGTGTTTCTAAAAGGGATATTTCAGGTTCAGTCAGCATAAGCATAACATCATCCGCAAAAAACTGATTTTATGTTCATGGTCATGTAAGTGCTGATTTTTATGTATAGGGTTGGAAGGTATCCCGGATGTAAGGACCGTGGCTGAGGTGTTTGAATACAGGGACAGAATGGAGGACTGAATCCTTCCTGTTTTCCCGAATACAGTAAGCACTGCTCTAAGGTATCCCCAGTGGACCCTCTCAAACGCCTTCTCTGCATCCATGGAGAGAAGCAGAGAAGGCGTCCAAGGGAGTCTAGCTTGGTGAATCACATTAATAAGACGCCTCGTGACATCGGGGGCTTGGCGACCAGGAACAAAGCCCACCTAGTCGGGGTGTTTAAGGGCAGGTAGCACTGTTTGCAGTCTAGTTGCTAAGAGTTTAGAGCATATTTTTATGTCAGTATTCAGTAGAGAGATATGTCTGTAATTTGAAGGGCAGGTTGGGTCCTTGCTGGGTTTTGGTAGTGTTATAATAACTGCATTTAACATTTCCTGTGGAAACCTATTGATCTCTTGCTGGTCATTAAATTCAAAGAAATGTTTATGCTCTTGTAGGATCTTTTCGTACAATTTCTTGTCTTCTGCTAGAAGTGAGGAATTTAGCCTCCACCTCAGGGGTGTAGTGATGTTGGGGTTGTTGGCTAGTTCCACCGTTATAGGTGTGTGGTCCGACCAAGAGATTGTACCAATGTCCGCTTTTAAGACATTCTGCAGTGGTCTCTTTAACATAAAAAAAATAATCAATGCATGAATATGATGTGTGTGCTGCTGATAGGTGCGTAAAGTCCTTCTCTGAGCCGTGGAAGCAGCGCCAGACATCATATAGGTCACATTTGTGTAACAATGATACATTTGTATGTTCTGCTCTCCTGGAGGGAGTGGTGGAATCCATATCAGGCAATAGAGCCACATTAAAGTCTCCTCCCATGAGCAGTGTTGCTTGGGTCTTTTCCATGACTTTAGTAAACAAGGGGCTTAGGAATTTTTTTACTTTACTTTTTACTTTTTACTTTAACATTAGGGGCATGTAAATTAACTAATGTGTAGACAGATTGGTTCAGGTTCACAGATTAGAATGACATACCGACCTTGGGAATCTTGGACAGTTGGTATGTGGCGAAATACTACTGAGTCCTTAAAGTGGATGTAAACCCAAAAAAAATAATAATTAATAATTCTGCCTGGGAGAGTATAGCATGTTATGTCATCGGTGCCTAGTCTTGCCACAAAGAGTTAATCCAACTGTGAGTAATCAACTTATCTTTTCTCAGGAAGAGAAAGTCTGACTAACAGGGAAATACACAGTCTATCCGCCCCTTGCTCTGTGAGTGACAAGCAATATGCTTATCTCCTTTTTACACTCCCCCCTCCCTCCCTCCTCAATGTCTCAGTATAGAGGTGGGTGGGGAGGCTTGTGACATCACAACTCCACCCACCAAACTCCAGCAAACTCAGACACCCACTGATTTCAGAGTTTTACAGAGCTGCTAGTGCTTACAGGAAGGACACTTGCAAGGTAGGGATAGATGCAGGAGGCTTGCATGTATATGTACATTAATACTGTGTCATTAGTTTATACTGGGTGGGTGGTGGGTTTACATCCACATTAATAGCTATAAATACTCCAATTTTTTCTTGGGACCATTGGCCATATATAGGTGGGGGAAGTGTGGGAGGTGAATCTGTGGACATTTGTCGCTGGCAAAGTGGGACTCTTGGGCAAAAATCACATTTGCTTTAAGGGTTTTTGCTTCTTTTAGCAGAGCATTCCTCTTGTATCGGCTGTTGAGGTCTTTAGCATTTATAGATACAGCTTTCAGCGGCATGGTGATGGGTATGCAGAAGTTGGTGTCATGGGGCTAATTCCTGATGAGGAAGTGTTTATAACAAGGAGATTGTGGTACCTGTGAGCTGGAGGGATTGGCTTGCAATTGTTGGTACTCCTCTTGGATCCGTTCCAAATGGCGTTGGGTTTCGTGATTAGTCAAGCTGTCCCATCTTTTGTTTTGCACCACCGGTCTGCTGGTTCTGTAGAGAAGGCTTCCGGACTGGAGGAGAGGATAGAAGGGAAGAGCAAACAGGAGAGAAAACATTGGTGTAACATGAATAATAACTACCTGTTGGAACTCAGGCACAATGTGCAGCTGAAGCTGCTGTAGCATCTCATGTGTGAATAAGCAAACCAGTGAACCTCACTGGACTACGATAAAAACTGGAGATTACCATCAGAGCTCCCGTGCCCACACACAATGGTGGATATGTAATAGGAGGAACCTCTTGGTCAAAGGAGTGCCCATTTTAAGACCACTCCTTTTGCAGACGTTCCGGAGGTTCTTCCGTTTGATGTTTCATGTCTGCTAGTATTAGTTGCCATTCTTTAAACAGATGTATGCCTTTTTCAACACTGTAAATCGGGTAGGCTTTCCCATTCCAAGTGACCAGTAGTTTTATGGGGAAGCCCCAGTGGTATATGACACTGTTGTTGCGTAAAATTTGTGTGAGCGTTTGTAGCTTCTTTCTGTTCATTGCTGTTTGTTGGAAAATATCTGTGTACAGGGAGATTTTCAGAAATTTGTCTGGGACCACTGCGGTCCGTTTGGCCGCTGCCAAACTCTCACATGATAGATATGTATGCGCGCCAGGGTGTCCCTGGGAGCAGTATCTGGGAGAAACTTCGGTTTTGGTATGCAATGCGCTCTGTCAACACACAGCTCTATGACACTCAGGGTTGGGATAATGGTCTTCATTAGGTGCTGGATAAAGTTAGTAAGGTTATTAGGTTGGATGGTTTCTGGGATGCCTCTAAACTTTATATTATTACGTCTCAAACTATCTTCGAGATCGGCTAATTTGTTTTGGAGATGTTGCAATTCAGATTCCTGGTCAGGCATATACTAGCTCATTGTGTGCTGAGTAGAGGTCCGCCATTTTATTTTCAAGATGTATGATTCTGTCAGCATGCGACTGTACAGTTTCTTGCAATGGAGTGAACATATCAGAGAGATCCTTGAACAATGTGCTTCATGTTTTTCATAGTGTTCTCTGAAATGGTTTGCTCTGAAGCAGGAAACATGTCTATAGTGGGGCCATGCTGGATAGTCTGCATTAAGACTTGGGGCGGAACAGTCTCCAGGCCCAGGGACAGATCCTCTCCCTCCCTCCATTGTTTAGTCTTAGCTGGGCTGTGTGAGGTGGGGGTTGAGGGGGGAGATGCTTCCTCCAGAGTCCAAGCCTGTGCATAGTGTTGGTTCTGGGCCTGGTGGAGACTAGCAACCCCCATGGAGTTGAGCCAGACTCCGGCGCCATTTTGCCTACCTCTCTGCGGTGCTGCCGGGTAGAAGTCCTTGAGGAGCTGCGGCTGCTTGTGTTAGCCTTCCTTCGTTTGCTCATAGTGCGCTCCAGTGTCTTAAGCGGTCACTGAGTCATTTGGTGGTTGGCATGGGCCCTCCTGGTAGCTTTATACCGTTGCGATGTGAGGGTGGGCAGCAGGAGCTCCCAGTTATGCAGCCATTTTCTTCGCCGGCTGGCCCCCACTTGTCATTATGAGTAAACACAGTTGATTGATAATAAATGGCTTCAGCCAAACACTAACCATGAGTGAAAGAAAAGTTTTTGTTTTATCATTCATATTCTCTAAAAAATGGCCAAGAAATCATAAATTCTGATAGGGTATGTAAACGTATGAGCACAACTGTATATATATATATATATATATATATATATATATATATATATATATATACATATATATCTATCATTTATATACCAACTTAATCGTCCTCTTCTTCCTCCCAAGACCTCCTGCTCTCCAGCTCCCTCATCACCTCCTCTCATATTCGCCTCCAAGACTTCTCCTAAGCCTCTCCCATCTTCTGGAATTCCCTACCCCAACCCGTCAGACTGTCCCCAAATCTATCCACTTTCAGGTGATCCTTGAAAACTTTTCTCTTCAGGGAAGCCTATCCTGCCGCCACCTAACAACTGTACTTTTATTTTCTTCATCAGCTCATCCCGCACATTTATTGCCCTTTTGTATCACTTGACCCTCCCTCCTAGATTGTAAGCTCTAACGAGCAGGGCCCTCTGATTCCTCCTGTATTGAATTGTATTGTAATTGTACTGCCTGCCCTAATATTGTAAAGCGCTGCGCAAACTGTCGGCGCTATATAAATCCTGTATTATAATAATAATAATATAATAATATTTTATTATATCTTTTCATGTGACAACACTGAAGAGATGATACTTTGCTACAATGTAAAGTAGAGAGTGTACAGCTTGTATGTAGCAGTGTAAATTTGCTGTCCCCTCAAAATAACTCAACACACAGCCATTAATGTCTAAACAGCTAGCAACAAAAGTGAGTACACTCCTAAGTGTAAGAGTCCAAAATGGGCCCAATTAGCCATTTTCCCTCCCCAGCGTCATGTGGCTCGTTAGTGTTACAAGGTATCCGGTGTGAATGGGTAGCAGGTGTGTTAAATTTGGTGTTATCACTTTCTCATACTGGTCACTGGAAGTTCAACATGGCACCTCATGGCAAAGAACTCTCTGAAGATCTGAAAAAAAGAATTGTTGCTCCACATAAAGATGGCCTAGGCTATAAGAAGGTTGCCAAGACCCTGAAACTGAGCTGCAGCACGGTGGTCAAGACCATACAGTGGTTTAACAGGATAGGTTCCACTCAGAACAGGCCTCGCCATGGTCAACCAAAGAAGTTGAGTGCACGTGCTCAGCATCATATCCAGAGGTTGTCTTTGAGAAATAGACATACGCATTGCTGCAGAGGTTGAAGTGGTGGGGGGTCAGCCTGTCAGTGCTCAGACCATACACCGCACACTGCATCAAATTGGTCTGCATAGCAGTCATCCCAGAAGGAAGCCTCTTCTAAAGATGATGCACAGGAAAGCCCACAAACAGTTTGCTGAAGACAAGTAGACTAAAGACATGGATTACTGGAACCATATTCTGTGGTCTGATGAGACCAACATAAATTTATTTGGTTAAGATGGTGTAAAGCTAGGGTTGCCACATCATCCCTTTAATCTAGGACACATATGAATGACACAGGTTCTGAGGCTAATTTAATGCAGATAAGGCACCAAGTGAGTTTAATTGCCACCTTAATCAGCCACAGAACCTGTGTAATTAGTATGTGTCCTGGATTAAAGGGATAATGTGGCAACCCTATGTCAAACGTGTGTGGCAGCAACCAAGTGAGGAGTACAAAGACAAGTGTGTCTTGCCTACAGTCAAGCATGGTAGTGGGGGTGTTATGGTCTGGGGCTGCATGAGTGCTGTCGGCACTGGAAAGCTACAGTTCATTGAGGGAACCATGAATGCCAACATGTACTGTGACATACTGAAGCAGAGCATGACCCCCTCCCTTCGGAGACTGGGCCAAAGGGCAGTATTTCAACATGATAACGACTCCAAACACACCTCCAAGACAACCATTGCCTTGCTAAATAAGCTGAGAGTAAAGGTTATGGACTGGCTAAGCATGTCTCTAGACCTAAAACCTATTGAGCGCCTGTGGGGTATCCTCAAACGGAAGGTGGAGGAGCGCAAGGTCTCTAACATCCACCAGCTCCGTGATGTTAGGTAAAGCCGCTCAGCGATGCCCCCAAAATTCAACCTTGTAGCCTTTGTTAATGTCCCATGGGTGCGGACTGGATATGCTAAAGTTGCTAGGAAGGAATAAAGCTCCAGATAGCCACACTCCTCGAAATGCTCTTTATTCTCTTTACTCGAGCTATGAGTAAGCACCCATAAGCAAGGGTTGCAAAAAGCGTTAGCTTGCATTTTTTCTTGTTTTGTACTGTATGGAACCTTAAGTAAGAATAAAGAGCATTTTGAGGAGTGCGGCTATCCGGACCTTTATTCCTTCCTAGCTCCGTGATGTTGTCATGGAGGAGTGGAAGAGGACTCCAGTGGCAACCTGTGAAGCTCTGATGAACTCCATGCCCAAGAGGGTTAAGGTGCTGGAAAATAATGGTGGTCACACAAAATATTGACACTTTGCGCTAAATTTGGACATTTTCACTTAGGGGTGTACTGGCTTTTGTTGTCAGGGCTTTAGACATTTAAACATTAATGACTGTGTGTTGAGTTACTGTGAGGGGGCAGCAAATTTCCACTGTTATACAAGCTGTACACTCACCACTTTACATTGTAGCAAAGTGTCATTTCTTCAGTGTTTTTACATGAAAAGATATAAAAAAATATTTACAAAAATGTGAGAGGTGTACTCACTTTTGCTTTATATATATATTTTATATATATTAGTGCTCCGACCACACAAGTATGATCAAAACTGGAACCAAAGCTCGCTGTCTGTATTGCAGTCTGCAATACTCACAAATTACCATTTGTATTTTCTCCGGTGGATTTTCAACATTTTTCTTTCAGCAAGGAAAATAATTGTTTTTGACATTATTTGACTTGCTTGATTCTTGCAGGCTGTAATTAGAGCCCTTAAGCTGTGTTATTTTCCCCGCACAGATCCCGCATGTGTGGGAACTGGATGGTTAATTGCAAACAGATTTTGACAGGATATCCCGAAATTCACACCAGGACACAGATGACTAGTTTTATGATGTTCTCTGAGGAAGAGCAGTGTATAGAGCGGGGGTATATGGAACATCATTCATGTGTTTTTTTTCCTAGGCTAAGAATAAAGTGCTTTAGCCAACAATGTAAATATATATCATTGCTGCAGTCATCTAGATTTACTGAAAATAAGAAATGTTAACAGTATCTATTAAAATATGAACAACATCAACATATCAGGATAACCGCTAGGTAAGATCTTTATATTTTCAAGTGTTATGAGAGTTGGTTTGTAGCTTCCTGATCACAGCGCAATGATTCATAAATTCTAGAATTTTCTGCAGATTGAACAAATCAAATATATCCAGGAAGATGAAGATTGGATAATTTGGCAATTACCTAATTTTGAAACCATCTGGCTTATGAAAACCTGTGTACAAAACCTAATGTATTCTAATATAATAAAAATAAAAAACAAACTGTGCTTAGTGTAAAATGAAATTAAAAAAAATAAAATAAAAAAGTGAAATCGATATTGATGTGAGAAATATATTGTCTATATGTAACCCCTAATTGAATGACTTCTAGGTTAATAAAACACTATGGCGGTCATTTATGAAAACTGTAGCAGACAAAATCTTCAGCAGCTGTGTGTAGTAGCCAATCAGCTTCTAGCAACATCTTTTTGAGTTAAAGTGGATGTAAACCCTCATATATACCCGGTGAAGTGAAAAGCCTCAGTTGACACACACTGAGATTGAACAAATCCTCCTACATAGGTTTTTCTTGTTTCTCTGTGGTCTTCCCCTCTCTACACCCTTTCAAAAGTGCAGATTGTAGTAACCACTTGACCTCCGAACGATTTTCCCCCTTCATGACCAGGCCATTTTTTGAAATACGGCACTGTGTCACTTTAACTGACAATTGCTCGGTCATGCAACACTGTACCCAAATAAAATTTATGACATTTTTTTCACACAAATAGATCTTTCTTTTGGTGGTATTTTATCACCACTGCATTTTTAATTTTTTTGTACTATAAACAAAAAAAAGACCAACAATTTTGGAAAAAAACAAAACAATATTTTTTACTTTCTGCTATATAACATATCCAATAAAAAAAAAAAAATCTAATTTTCTCATAAATGCAGGCCAATATGTATTCTGCTACATATTTTGGGTTAAAAAAATCCCAAGAAGTGTATATTGATTGGCCTATGCAAAGGTTAAAAGGTCTACAAACGATGGTGTATATTTATGGAATGAAATGGCAGTGATCAACAACTTACAATATTACAGCGGACACTAGGACACTAACTGACACTTTTGACACTTCATAGGTAACAGTGACACTAATACAGTGATCACTGCTAAAAATATGCACTGTCACTGTAATAATGACACTGGCAGGGAAGGGGTTAGACATTTAGGGCGATCAAAGGATTAACTGTGTGCCTAGTCAGTGTTTTTGTGTACTGTATGTGCTGCTAATAGGGGAAGAGATGGATTTTTTTCCCACAAAATCCATCCCTTCCCCCTAGGGATCAGAGTGGAGATCTGCCTTGTTTACATAGGTAGATCTTCATTCTGTGTGTTTTACACATGATCAGCGGGTGCCGGTGGACATCCAGTGCCTGGCACCCGCAGATCAGCTTGCGCTGTGATTAATTAGAGCAGAAGTGGGTCGCCAGCAGCGCATGCACACGCCCCCTAGACAGAAATGCAAAATCACGTATATATACACTGTTCTGCACAGGAAAGCCACCCTGTAGCAGTAAATCTGCTATGGGGTGGATGGCAAGTGGTTAAAAATCTTTCTTCATCTGTCAGCAGCACAGAGAAGAGGGCAGTTACACTGTGTGAGAGCTGATTGGAGGAAAGAAAACACAGTGGAAGGCAGGGAAGGCATCAGGAGTCTAATTGATGGCACTGCAGTTATTCTGGATGTTTGCACAGCCAACGATTATCTGCAGTGATTGCAACTGGACAACATGTGTCCAGACGTAACCACTGCAGGTAATTGCGAACAGCCATGAATAGCTGCAGCCACCGACAGCATACCATTGCAATGTACAGGTTCAATGGCCACAGTGAGAATGCAGCCTTAAAGTGGTTATAAAGGCTGAAGGTTTTTTTTACCTTCATGCATTCTATGCATGAACATAAAAAACCTTCTCTGTTCAGCAGGCCCCACCAATACTTACCTGAGCCCCATCGCAATCTAGTGATGTGCACGAGAGCCATTGGCTCCCACTGATGTCAATCACAGCCAGTGAATCAATGAGGAGAGAGAGGGGGTGGGACTGAGCCATGGCTCTGTGTATGAATGGATACGCTGAGCAGCGGCCCAGGAGCGCACCTGTTCGGATGCCCCCACAGCAAGTTGCTTGCCCTGGGAGCACTCAGCAGGGGGGAGGGGCCTGGAGCACCACCAGGGGACACGAGAAGAGGAGGATTGGGGCTGCTTTGTGCAAAACCATTACACAGAGCAGGTAATGATAACATGTTTGTTATTAAAAAAAAAATGGTAATTGCGTGGTCATGCAAAGCTGTACCTAATTTATAGCATTTTTTCACACAAATAGAGCTTTCTTTTTGGGGTATTTGATTATTGTTTTCTTATTTTTTTCTTACAGAAATGAAAAAAGACTGATAATGGTTTACATTCTGCTATAAAACATATCCAATAAAAAAAAAATCGAATTTCTTCATAAATATAGGATTTAGGTCAAAATGTATTCTGCTACATGTCTTTAATAAAAAAAATACCAATAAGTGTATATTAACTGGTTTGCGTGAAAGTTATAGCATTTACAAACTATGGTAAATATACTGGAATTTCTTTTTGTACTTTTAATGCCAGTGATCAGTGACTTATAGTGGGACTGTGATAGTGTGGCGGACAATCTGACACTAACTTACACTAACTTACACTGGGTGGGAGCAGACTAACTACCGCTGACATCTCCAGTGATACTATACACTGTCACTGTACTAATGACCTTGGTGGGATAGGCTGCGATTACTGACACTGGCTGTGATCACATCTAGGGTGATGAAAGAGTTAACCGTGTGCCTAACAATGTATAATGTGTGAAATATGTGCTGCTTTTTGCTAATAATCTCTTTAACAATCCCTTTGTTTTTATAGCTTTTGCAAGGATAAGAAACCGAGAGATTTTTACCTATGTACAGAGCCCTGTGTTGATGGTCAAGGGCTCTGGGCTGTGATTGGACTCAGCCAAACAGCAGGTGCCGGTCATGAATCATTGGCTGGGAGCTGTGGACAAACTCTTGGTGTGTACAATTGCGAGTGTTGGTGGGGGTGGGGGAAATGTGTGCATGCGTCATCATTGATGGTTAAACTGATTGTTAAATCTGTAAAGGCTTTTAAAGTGAGACCTATGGATGACTTTGGGTACCAGAATTTTTTACCATTTTCACAGGTAAGCTCAGATTTAAGGATTGGCATGTTGTATATCAACTTAGTTATTATAACTTAATCCTATATTTTATTTTTGTTTTGGTGTTTGTTTGTTTGGTGTATTATTTCACAAAAAAATTGCATTTGATAAATGTGTGCAAATATTATGCAACATAAAAATTGCTGCCATTTTGCATGGTAGCCAATCAACTTCTAGCTTCAGCTTGTTCAATTTAAGGCCTGTGCACAAGGCACAACAAGTGGCCAACAAAGGTTGTTCAACCATTAGTTCACATGATCCAACAGCCAATTTCCAATTGTTGGCCAACAGAAGTTGGCTGACAAGACTTGAAAACTTTTGTTGGCCACCAAGGCATTGGCCAATTGTTGGCTCGTGTGTACAGAAGTTGGCCCAACAAAAAGTTGGAAGTGCAAACACGCATGCTCGGGAATCCAGGAAGTGTACGGTTGTGTAACCTGTGTTCCTAATTCACAAATCACATTCATCTGAACTTCTTCGTTATACACTCGTAACACGTCACTACGTTCGGCTTTGTTGGCCGATTACTTGACTACCATCAGTACGCTAGACACAACCGCCAACAGCCAATTTGGACAAAAGTTGGACGTTTGGTTGGCCAACAATCTGCATGTGTGTACGAGGCTTAAGCTTTGACGAAAAAAACTGGAAGCTGAACTACACCAGATTTTGCACTCTCTAATTTTAGTTAATCAACCACAGAGTGTTATCCCCATATAACAAGAAATACCTGAACAAAAATCATCCCAGTTATCTCATAATCATATTATTTGAGTAACACCTTTATAATAATAGAAATACTTACTTTGTTGTTTTACATTTCGATCGATTAACTGTTTACTATTTACCATTTACTATTAGAACTTATATTGTAAAGCCTTGTGCAAACTGTTGGTACTGTATAAATTCTGTATTATAATAATAGTCATAATTATGACAATAATAATATTAGAAGTTACAAGTGATCCATTTTCACTTGATATACATATCATTGGGATGTGAACTTTGTATTCATTTCCAAAAGAACATAATAAATGATTGAAAGAATAAAGCTCTAACAATATGCTCTTGAAACTGAATAAAACATAGCAAAATAGCAGTATTTACTTTGCTAATCTATAGAAACATTATTTTCCTTAAAGGGGTTGTAAAGTCTCCCGGTTTTTCACCTTAATGCATTCTATACATTAAGGTGAAAAACCTTTCTAGTGCAGCAGCCCCTCAGAGCCCCCCTTTACTCACCTGAGCCTGGTCTTTCCAGCTCTGGGGACAAGCTTTGTCCCTCTAGCTGCCTACTCCGGTCCTCATTGGATGGATTGATAGCAGGAGAGTCACTGCTGTCAATCAAGTGAATACACTAAACAGCAGGGCTTGGGAGCACGCCCGCACGGGTGACCACCAGGGAAAGCGCTTCCCTGGCGGTTCACTTGATGCGGAGGAGGAGCCAAGATCGCCACTGAGGGACCCCAGAGGAGGAAGATCGGGGCCACTCTGTGCAAAACCGCTGCACAGAGGAGGTGAGTATAACATGTTTGTTATTTTTTAAACGGAAACCTTTAATATCACTCTAACTCATTTTGCTATTACCAACCTCTCCTTCTAAAAATGCAAGCATCCTGGCTGCCATGCTAACCCATTGTCTTACAACACAATGCCAGACAAAAATAGTAATACATAAATGCCCAATGAAAATAAATAAACAAATATAAAAAAATATCTTCAATTTGGACTTGTCCGTTGTAAAAATTATTTTCTGCCACTAGATGTTCTGAATCTACAGTACATATCAAGAGTTTTCACTGTACTCTTTGGTTATTACATTCTTGTTCCAACTCATTCAAAGTATTTAAGCCAGAGAAAGCCAGACAGCTTGCTTATTCACAGTTATTTCAGAAATGGAGCCCCCTCCATATATTTTGTGTTTTCTATAAAAAAAGAAAATAATTTTTTGCATAGCCTTCAGAATATGTGAACCCAACATTTCATAATCTTGATATGTGTGTATGAAAAAAGTATCTTGTTTTCTTTGTGTTGCTTCCTTGCCAAACTCAGCCTACTCTCCTCCAAAGGTCAGACTTGTGCTGACATGTCCCTCCCCTGCACAGCCATTTAAGATCAATGTGCTGCTGTTTATCCTCCCTTAGCTCTCTGAACTCATTATGCAGCGGAGAACAGAGATTATGTGATCACTAGAGCTGAGCGAACACCTGGACGTTCGGGTTCGGCGGGTTCGGCCGAACTTTCTGGAAACGTTCGGGTTCGGTACCGAACGTTATCCGAACTTTACCCCGGACCCCGAACCCCATTGAATTCAATTGGGACCCAAACTTTTCGGCACAAAAATGACTGTAAAAAAGTCCTGCAAAGTGCTAGAGGGCTGCAAAAGGAAGAAAAATGGGAGATGTTATTAGATCTGCAATCTGTCCCTTAAGATCGTTCTGTAATGCAGGATGACAGATTGTTCTGTAATCAGATCGTTCTGTAATGCAGGATGAGAGATCGTTCTGTAATCAGATCTTTCTGTAATGCAGCATGAGATGTTATAGATCTACAATCTGTCCCTAAAAGCAGTAGTAGTAATCTCTACCTAGTTATTATCACTGCAATCTGTCCCTCACAATCTGTCCCTCACAGCACCGGCAGCATCCTCTCCCTACACTAACCTAAGAGCATGTGACATGCAGCACTGTGACTCCAGCCTCTTATAGAAGCTGGGTCACATGATGCACTGGCCAATCCCAGCCATGCCCTTAGTAGGCATGGCTGTGATGGCTTCTAGGGAAAACCAGTGAAACGCGTGTTGATTGGCTGCCCTGCAGTTACTTAACATGCGTGATAAAATATACCAGAACCCGAACACGAACGTTTTCTCAAACGTTCGGGTTCGGATTCGGGACACGGACACCCGAAAGTTCGGTACAAACCCGAACGTTACAGTTCAGGTTCGCACAACTAGTGATCACTTATTAAAAAGGAGGAAAAGGGTATTTATAATTTTTTTTAATATATATATATATATATATATATACACACAAATAATTTGCCTTTCATTTCTATTTTAAACGGAATGGATTGGGGCGGGTGGACGGTAGGGGTAAATCCCTGCTAGTTTCAGCGGGGATTTACCGCTGTTATAGCGGCGCTATGGAGCCACTATGCAGGCAGGAGTGCAGCACTTTTAACCCCCCACAAAGGGTTAAAACGGGGTTAAAAGTGCCGGCGCACTGCGCTGTGCAGCCGATTCGGAAGTGCTGCCCATTGTTTTCAATGGACAGGGGCAGTGGAAGAGTGGTATATCACCGCTCACTGCACCGCCCCAAAGATGCTGCTTGCAGGACTTTTTGTAACGTCCTGCAAGTGCACCACCCCAGTCTGAAAGCACTCAGGGCTTTCACATTGGGTTGTATTGGGGGGGATTTTTGAGGCACTTTACAGGTGCTATTTTTAGCTAAATAGCACCTGTAAAGTGCCTCATTGTAAAAGTAGCCTTAATCTAGGGAAGCCAGGGACAACACCATCAAAGCCCTGAATCTACAGCACTGGCTTATTACAAGTAAACAAGAAGGCTTGTTCCTGGCAATGGACGTGAAGAAAGCGTTTGATCCGGTACCCTGGGACTATATGGCAGAGGTCCTGGGGGCACTAGGCCTGGGAGATAAGATGAAGGCCTTCATAGGAGCCCTGTACACTAACCCAGAAGCCTGAGTCAAGGTGAATGGCTGCCTCTCAAACGCCTTCTCCATCCACAATGGAACTAGACAGGGCTGCCCATTGTCCCCCCTCCTCTATATCCTCACCCTGGAACCTCTGCTAAGATGCATTCATGCTCAGTCGGACATAAAAGGTATTAAAATAAACAATAAGGAATTTAAAATTGCTGCCTTAGCGGATGACATTTTACTTTTCTTATCTGCCCCGCTAACCACTCTCCTGAATGTCATGTCAATCCTTGAAAAATTTAAGTGCATATCGAATCTACAATAATTAATTACCCAAAATCATTTGCCCTCAATGTTTCCCTCCCAGCCAATAAGGTAAGACAATGTCAAGCGAACTTTCCCTTTAAGTGGAAGTCTGATGCGATCACCTATTTAGGCATTCAAGCACAGAGCCGACTCACAGATCTCTATAAACAAAATGTTCTAACCGAACTACACTCAATACAGCAAGACCTTAAGCGTTGGGATACCCCCACAATCTCTTGGCTTGGGTGGGCAGCCATCATAAAGATGAATGTCCTCCCATGCTTACTTTATAAAATGCAGACAATGCCAATAGGTTTGCCGCCCTCATTCTATTCCCAGTACAAAGCAATGTGTAGGACGTTCTTGTGGCATGGCAATCCGGCAAGAGTTGGATGGACTAAACTAGTCCACCAAAAAATAAACGGGGGAACTGGTCTTCCAGACCTACAGCAGTACCATATAGCATGTCATCTGTTGCGAGTCATAGATTGGAAGGTACATGCCAATTACAAGGGGTGGGTTAATTTGGAACACATGGTTGCGGGTGTAGACCTGGGACGGATGCCCTGGTTCCCCTCTAAGGATATCCCGAAAGAACTAGACTCCCATCCTCTGATTGGGGCCACCCTTTTGGCCTTCCACAGGGTGTGTAAGTCCTGCAACTCCTCAGGGAAACTTAACCCAATCACTCCAATTAAAGGTAATACATCTTTCCTTCCGGGTATGAGTACCTTTCTGACCTCAGAGTGGCCCTATGCAGAGATGCAAGCTAAACACTTTTTCTCACAAAACAAATTTAAGCGCCAGAGAGACCTTGCGACTTATCCCAAACAAATACTTTCCCATTTTGGGTGTACGCACAACTGAAGCATTTCTTAAACAATCCAGCGCACAGGGACCACTTCACAAGGCCCACTACGGTTTTTGAATCCTTGTGCTCTGGATCAACTCCTCAAAATCATGTGATTTCAGAATTGTATGCCTCAATGTTCCAAAACACCCACAAGCTTTTACAGGCAGAATGGGATTTTTGGGGGAAAACCCTAGACTTGACATTAGAAGAAGCAGACTGGCACCTGATCGATCTATATATACATAAAGGCTCACTTAATATTAATGTCCAAGAGAATGGGTACAAGTTAAAAACTAGGTGGTACAGGACCCCTGACATACTTCACAAATTTATACCATCAGTCCCGGATCTATGCTGGAGATGCGAGAAGGAGAAAGGGACACTCTTATCTGGTGGGATTGTCCGTTAGTCCAGCCATATTGGGGTGCAGTCTTTGAAATAATCCAGAAAACCACATCCCTCCCTATAGATTTCATGCCGGCTCAATTTCTTTTACACTTCTCCTCATTACCTAAAACGTACCAATTACTTCAAATCTTTACCCATGCATATGATAAACGCTAACAGGATGTGCATCCCGAAACACTGGCGGTCGGTAAACCCACCCTCACTGACAGAATGGATTCACCACTTAAACCACATTGAAAACATGGAGGAAATGATCCATATAGCACAGGATAAAATATCTCACTTCTTGAAAACATGGACAGAATGGACCGACTTTTGCAAATCCAGTCTTTACCAGAGCCTATTTCAAACAGGATAGTGAGCCAACGAACGTAGCATGAAACAAGCACATTTTTCCTGAGACGTTCTTCAACTCATTGATACTAATTCTAGTAATCAATATACCTGGGGGGAGTGGAGAGGATTGTCAGTGGGGTTCCCACTCCCTCTCCACTCCACAGCGCACCTTTCCGGTGCTCCGGATCTCCTTCTCCCACCCTCTTACCGATTCCCCCCCCCCCCATGTTTTTTTTTATTCTTCCTCATCTCCCTGTGATCCAGTGTGTTGAAAACCACTTTGTACAAAATGGATAAATGTATATTTTGCCTGCTACTTTACTGTATAAATTGCGTATGCTTGCTTCGACTGTAACACTAACATTTGTACAATTTCATTGGCAACATGGGAATACCATCCCAAGCTTCTTGTTGCGATAAGTGTAACTGATATTGCCTTGTCATTCTGTAATTCTGTTTGGCTACAAAAATTAATAAAATATATGTTTTTAAAAAAAAAAGTAGCCTTAATCTGCGATCTGTGATCCTGGTTTACTTACAGCAGATTTCCTTTTAGCAGCCACATTTGTAAAACACGAGATCTATGGATATAAGCTATTATTTTTCACAAGCTATAGGTATAGCCCATTAAAAATAATAACTGGCTTAGGAGTCTCTCTAGGGCTACCAGACAAACTAATATAAGCAACTAATTACCTAGGGCTACTTTTACCGATGGGCAAAATAGCGAAATTATTTATACGCCACGAGTTCCATGTTAAATTCAGCTATTTCTAGGAATTTTTACCTATTTTTAAGGTAACTAGAATTGCAAAGAACTACTGTCATCACTGACCAACGTGCTGTTAAATTGATCTGACAAGGCTTTTAGTTAAGATAATGAGCTAAAGGAAAGCATTAAAAAAATGCAAAAGTGTGATATCAATAAAACATATTTTTAGAGAGTTCAAAAATAGTATCTCTGCGTGTAACATGTTTCGCTGTTGGCAACTTGTCACTATAAAATGATAATTTTCACACCTCTTATCATGGGTACAATTACATTCATCAAATAAATGCATTAAGATTTCACCTCTGCATTAAAACCAGCTGGGAAGAAAATGGATTTTTTTCTTCATTCGGCCGCACTAACATTTTAAATGACCACCTAGATCACTACCGTACACGGAGGAAAAAAAGAATGCTGCTCATTCTGTCTTTCAGAGATCAGTTCTGTCTTTCTTTCAGCTAAACTGATTAGTTCTTAAGGCTGTTCAGTCAAAATATGACTTTAATTACCAGGATTTTTGTGCTAATTACACAAAGGAGGAGAAAGGTGGAAAAAGTTCTCAGATTGCTCTTTTCCCTCGGATTTATCAATTGTCTAAATGACTGGACAAACGACTTTCAGTTGACATCCGAGCCAACAAGTTTGCCTAAAAAAATGTTACTTAATACCTTTGCATCAATAATCTAGACCGAGGATCATTGATTAGGATAGGCTAATCAATAAAGTATTACTGGCTGGTAACTGTAAGATTGCCAGAAATTTTATACTAATGCTGTTGACCTTCTTGTTACAATGTGTCAGTCTCCACAATACATGGTTTAAATGTAAATTACTATGTAAAGCAACATTATCTCCCAGATAAGAAAACAATGTAACGTAAAAGATGACTCAACTTAAACTTAAAAATTAAAGTGACACTAAGTCCTCACTTTTTGTAAGCCATTTCATCAACTAATTTACCCACTTCAGCCCGGGAAGGTTTTACCCCTTAAAGAGGGAGTAAATTCCCTTATTTTGTTTTTACCTAAAGTTAAGCCTATAATAAGGCTTACCTATAAGTACTGAAAATATCTCTGAAACTTGCACTGTTTAGGAGATATTTATTGTATATGCTGGCTCTTATGTGATCAGCGCATGCACGTTTCTTTAGGGCCCCTTCCCATGATGGGCGGCTCCTGCGTGCAAGCGCTGGAGTGACATCATCGCAGCTCTGGTCAATCACATCGGTGGAGCCCGTGAACCCCGGAAGAAACACCAGGAAAGAGGTCAGCTGTGTCAGCGGTGTGCGGGTGCTGCTGCAGGGCTTCGTTCTAAGGTGAGTATTTCATAATGAGCTAGTATGTGAGGCATAATAGCTCATTATGCCTTTGTCTTACAGGGTTTTTTTTTTACATTGGGGTTTACAACTAGTGTTGAGCGAACCCGGACTGTAACGTTTGGGTCCGTACCGAACTTTCGGGTGTCCCTGGCACGGACCCGGACATTTCAAAAATCGTTCGGGTTCGGTCCGGGGTTCTGCTATTTTACTCCACGTGTTGAGAAGCTGCAGGGCAGCCAATCAACAAGCGTTTCACTGGTTTGCCCTTAGAAGCCATCACAGCCATGCCTACTAATGGCATGGCTGTGATTGGCCAGTGCATCATGTGACCCAGCCTCTTTATATGCTGGAGTCACAGTGCTGCAGTCACATGCTCCTTGGGTTAGTGTAGGGAAAGGAAGCTGAAAGCTTGAGGGACAGATTTGAGACATTTTAAGACCTGATCCTGCATCCTGATTACTTTACTACTGCTGTCTGTGCTGTTGCTCTGAGGACAGAGAGCAGAAATTAGAGATTTCACATACCGCTGCTTTGAATTGCAGATCAAGCTCTGCATAAAACAACGATCGCTACGATCGTGCTCAACGATCAGATTGTTGGGGGAATTTGAGATTTCAAATACCGCTGCTTAGAGTTGGAGATTGCAGATTAAACTCTGTCTAACGAAACAATTGTACGTTCGTACACAACGATCAGATTGTGGGATCGTACACAACGATCATATTGTGGGAGTAATTTGAGATTTCACATGCGTTGAGTGATCTGACTGCACTAGGTAGAGGCTTCTGCTTAGAGGGACAGATTCTTGTTCCAAAACCATTGCCTACTCCTATAGGGCCAGCTGTTGCTGTAAGTGACACATTATTGTTCAAAAATCATCTCCTAGTTCAAAGGGGAGAGTTTCCAGGTGTTGCTTAGAGGGACAGATTCTTGTTCCAAACCCATTGCCTACTCCTATAGGGCCAGCTGTTGCTGTAAGTGACACATTATTTTTCAAAAATCATCTCTAAAAACTTGTTATTACACAGTGAATGTCGTTGTCGACCGGGATATCCTCATCCGTTACCAAAACCTTGTTC
>BLSH010209529.1:676755-697027 GCA_018402905.1 Glandirana rugosa | reverse complement strand
GGCCGCACTGGACGACGATCACAAACCGTTATTCTTCGACTTATGTCCTCTTTACCAACGGACCGTGTTTACGTTTTACTACCGTGACACTACTGCACTGTGTTTTCTACACACGGATTACTCATGTCAGGTATTAATCTCAACTCGCTTGGAGACCTTCAAGCCCAAGACGACCAGGCAGGCTTGAAGCACTGTTTCAGGCCTAGGCCCAGGCCTTGCCTTGGGCTTGCTAGCGTGCCTGTTGCTTGGGGTAACTTTAGTTACCCCTGGGCTTGAAAATCCGTGTTTTTACCGACATTGTTTCAGGAGCTTTCCAGGACTTTGTTACAGCCATTTTTGTGCCTAAAAGTTCGGGTCCCCATTGATTTCAATGGGGTTCGTTGTCCGTGCGATCGTTCGGGTTCCGTTCCGGACCCGGATCCGGACTTTGTCACGAAGTTCGGACGGACCAGCAGAACCCGAACTTCCAGAGGTTCGCTCAACTCTAATTATGGACTGTACTCATTAGGCACACATCTTTTGTGTCACGTCATCACAGTGCCATCATTTTGCATTTGTGCCAGGCAACCATTTCTCCTGTATTCAGCTTCTTATTGCCAAACACTAGCAGCAGGTCACGCCGGTTAGCCCTAACAGTTCCATAGGCATCTGTTTTGTTTTGCAGAAGAAACTCATAAAGTTCAGGAGACATATAAAATTTGTCTGTTATTACGCAATAGCCCTGATTTAGCAATGGCTCCATGAGGGAAAGAACAGAAGATGTTGCCATTCCATAGTTGCTGTATTTTTGGTTGAATTTTGTCCCTTTTCCAGTGTATAGGACTGAATACCAAATGTAGCCAGTTGACGATTCGCATAGGATGAAGGATTTTATGCCAAATCGTGCTCTCTTTGATGCAATGTATTGCACCCAGCTGAACCTTCCCTTGTAGGCCATTAGACTTTCATCTATGCTGACATCTCTTTCTGGTACATAGCTCTGTTGGAAATTCTTCAGAATCATTTGAGATACTTCCCAAATTTTCTTCAGTTTTGGTGCAGGATTCTTGTTTTCAAAGTGTAAAAATTATCAGGGAAAATCCGTTCTCTGATATGACCGTGCCAAAGAATGGAGTGGCAAGTAATTTATTAGTTGTCCAATAACACTTCTGCAGGGGTTTTTCCACCACTCCCTGAAGTATTATTAGGCCCAGAAATTTCCAAATGTCATCTTTGGTCACTGGTTCCCACTTTCTGCTTCTTGAAAACCTGCCATGAGTAGCAGATAATTGTTGCTCTTGGTACCGGTTAGTCTCAGTAACTATTTTTTCAATAACCTCATCAGTCAGAAATAGTTGTAAGTATCCCAAGGGGTTGTCATTAGGGATGGGCGAACGGTTTGGCCCAAGCATAGGTTCGGGCCGAATTTTCGGTGTTCGGTCATTCGGCGAACAGCCGGACAAATGGGTCGTCCGACCGTTTGTTCGGCCCCCCAAACTGACCAAAATGCAATGCTGCACTGAACAGTTCATTGCAAGCCCTGATTGGCTAAAACAGTGAAAGCTTCAGCCAATCAGGGCACAGAGCACTGTCAGAGTCATGATTGGACACTGTCATCATGACTTTATCCAATCATGGATCATTCCTGCCCCACAGTATAAAAGTATTTTTTCAATGGCAGCCATTTTCAGTGTAATTTCAGCTGGAGAGAGATAGAACAAGACTCTGTTCAGTGCTATTAGTTAGTTAATGTGCTATACTGTGTTATTGTGCTTCAATTGTCAGTGTAGAATATTAGTTTAGTGTCAGTATAGGGAGAATGTGAGGAGGACCATCATTCAGCTTTGCATAGTGTGTAGCTAGAGTAGGGACAGCTCAGATAGTTTCAGTGTAGTGTAGTGAGACCATGTCACTAATCTTTACATTAGTGTATAGCTAGAGTAGGGACAGTTCAGATAGCGTCAGTGTAGTGACGGTTGTACACCGTCTATTTGATTGCATTACTGCAAGTTTAACGCCATTTACTTCTGTGTGTGTTACTGCCAGTTTAACGCCATATAGTTTTGTGCATTACTGCCAGTTTAACGCTTTTTACTTCTGTGTGTGTTACTGCCAGTTTAACACCATATAGTTCTGTGTGCATTACTGCCAGTATAATGCCATATAGTTCTGTGTGCGTTACTGGCAGTTTAATGCCATTTACTTCTGTGTACATTACTGCCAGTTTAACGCCATATAGTTTTGTGCGTTACTGCCAGTTTAATGCCATTTACTTCTGTGTGCGTTACTGCCAGTTTAACACCAAATAGTCTTGTGCATTAGTGCCAGTTTAACACCATTTACTTCTGTGTGCGTTACCTCAAGTTTAACGCCATATAGTTTTGTGCGTTACTGCCAGTTTAACGCCATTTATTTCTGTGTGAGTTACTGACAGTTTAACGCCATATAGTTCTGTGTGCGTTACTGCCAGTTTAACGCCATATAGTTCTGTGTGTGTTACTGCCAGTTTAACGCCATATAGTTCTTTGTGCTTTACTGACATTTTTTTTTTCATATATTTCTGTGCGTCACTGTACGTTTGACACATTATATTGCAGTATATTATAGTGTATCTGTGGAGTGTGTCTGTGTAGTGCGAGTACTCAAATTAAAGTGCACCAAACACCACTTTACATTGATTAAAGTGCATCTACGTACAGATTTCCACTTCTTCTTTACATTTGCTAATAAGCACCGCCCCCTCCCTCCCAATAATGTCTGGAAGGACAACAAGAGAGGCAGACATTCCCTTGGCACTGTATGGGGGCCAGCAACAAATGTGTCCACAGGCAAAGGTGGACATGGTGGTCAGTCCTCAGGCAGGGCATCATTTCCTCTCTTTAGTGAATTTGCTCATGCTATCCAGCCACAGCATGCAGAGGAGGTGGTGGACTGGCTTACTAAACCTTCCTCATTCTCCTCATCCTCTGTCACACAAGCAGAGACAAGTGTGCATTCCCTTGCAGTTGCCAGAGTGGATAAACCTGACTCCTTGTCCACATCTATTCCTGCCGTAGCCCTAACATCAGCCATGGAGGAGTGAGGTGAGTTATTTTACCACAGCGTCAGCCACTTGCTCCTTGATGATACCCAACCATTAATGGATTCAGATGTTGTTTCTGAGGTTGAGGATGGCAGGAACATGAGGCAATTTTTTTACAGCAAGGCCAATTCTTGCTTTCATCAAGAGTACCTCTATAGGGTTACGGTGGGAAGGGACCACCGACACCCAAAGACCAATTTTTCTGCACCTGTTTGACAGGTGCATATCATTGCAATTTTTTTTACAGAAAGGCCAATTCTTGTCTTCATGAAGAGCACCTCTATAGAGTTATGGTGTAAAGGTACCACCGACACCCAAAGACCAATTTTTCTGCAACCGTTACTTCTATTCAAAGTCAAAGTAACACCAGAATTTATCCAAAAAATCTCTAATCTTGTTCCCAGTGCACTACATTGTAGCCTCATCATACACACTGGCTCGCCAGCTGTTGCTGAGAAAAATAAACATAGCTTGCAGGGAAAATGTCATTTTTTTTGGCTTTATAAATACAATTATTGCTGCAACAGATTCTAGACATGGTACAGATCTGCCACTTTATAGGTAGACTAAGGGGACCCCCAGGCTCTATATTGGAAGGAATTTTTCATTTTTATGCTTTCACTTTAAAAAAAAAAAATCACTGCTCATTTAAAAATTACGTTTTTCACAAACTTTTTTTTCATTGATACATGTCCCCCAGGGCAGGACCCGGAACCCTATAACCATTGTATGCCCGATTACTTGTATATATGCCTTTCAAAATGGGCACTTTTGATTTTTGACGTTCGGGTCCCATTGACTTTAATGGGGTTCGTTATTCGGGTTTGAACTTTCGCGGTGTTTGAGAGTTCTAGTGCGAACCAAACAGGGGTCCGTTCGGCACATCCCTAGTTGCTCCAGTAAATGGGAATCTTGGGGGGTGCTGTGTGATCCATATCGCAGTCAATAGAGCACTAAGTTTGCACTTCACTGAGCTAGGTCGCAGTATCGTCTCTGTCGTCACTTTCAGACTCTGATGACAAATTTGACATGAATCACTATCGCTCCATTCTGCAAGCAAATCTATATTTCAATAGTTTTTATTGAGTTATAAAACATAAACAAAGAGAGACAAGTACAATTGCATGTACATTAAAATAACCATTAAGATAAAACAGTGCAATCTCAAAATATTATGGACATCAGGCCAAAGACTAGAGACTAAGAAATGCACCTTATGGTGAAAAAGCAAGCAAGGTGTGTAGTGTCCGGGAGAGGAGGACCCCCGGGCCCCAAAAAGCCCGCCTGAGGCCAAGCGTGCTCAGGACCCAAGTGGTCCCCCCCCACCGGACAACACAGCCCACTCATTGTTTGTGATGAAAAAAAAAGGAAAAAAAGAAAAATAAGCCAGAGCTGTAAAAAAGGTCTGACCACCGAAAAACATTGTATAAGGCTATCAAGGCATCGGAAAGGTGAAATAAGCCAGTACAACTGTGTGCCCATCACAAAGGACGAGCATTCCAGTGAAGACCTCCCCGAGTGGTTACAGAGGCCGACCGGGATCCAGGGCCAAGGCCCCGAGAGGATAGAGCCGGCCGGAGCCACCCCAATGGGAACAAACTGTGGCTCCGGCCTTCAGCTCCAACCCCACCTGGCCCCCAGCCTCCCTCCCGTGGCCTGGTAGATCAGTGAGCAAGAGGGCTCTGTCCAATCACCCATGAACTCGCGTGGGATTGTTATAGAATATAGGGAATATCCAATCTGAAATATCTGATCCTGATGAATTATAACTTTAAGCTACTTGCAAGAGAGAGAAACAGAAAAGAAAGAAAGAAGAAAGAAGAAACGTAGATGAAGGGAAAGATTGATGCAGGCTGCCCCGGGCCTCCCCCCCGGACCTGAGCCCCAGGTATGCCACCATGTGTATCGGGCACTGACCGCTCAAGCGGTGGAGCGAGACCTACCCGAAACTCCAATATACTGGACCCAAGGGTCCCAGATCTTATCAAACTGCGACATGATCCAGGATATCTTATTTTTGGCCTTGAAATAAGAGACCTTGGGGGATTTCCATGCCCCCGCTATTGTTATCTTAGCTCCTGTGAAGATGAACCGTATAAGAATTTTAGTCGTTTTGGAGCACCCCAAGATCGTCTGGTTTAGAAGAGCTATCGCTGGGTCTTGGGAGACTGGTATCCCCGTAACCCTACGAACCAATCTAAAGATTTTATTCCAGAAAGTTCTAATTTTGGGACAGGTCCAAAAAATATGTAGAATAGAACCTAAATGTTCACAGCCCCGAAAGCACAGAGGGGACGTTTGGGGATAAAGTTTAGCTAGGCGTGTAGGGACCAGATACCATCGCGTTATAACCTTTAGATTGGTTTCCCTGAGTATTGTGTTATGGACCCCCTTGCAGGCGCTTTCCATATTCGAGTGCCAGGTCTCCAGATCCCACTCCACGCCCAGGTCTCGCTCCCAATTAGTCATGAAGGGTGCTTTTTCATTTGGTTCCGAGAGTAAAGAATATATAAGCGAGATCCCTCCTCTAGTGTCCATGGCCGATGAACACCACTGTTCATAAGGTGTAATAGACATGGGGTGCTGAGAAGTTGCCTTTATAGAGTGTAGAAAGTGTACTATTTGTATGTAATGAAACTTTTCTTCTGGCGGCATTTCTAATTCCTTCTCACAGTGTTTAAGTGAGAGAGGGCCATTCGCAGAAAAAAGTGTCCAATTCTATAAAGTCCTTTCTGCGTCCACCACTTAAAGGCCCTAATGTCCATACCCGGAGGGAATAAAGGGTTGTGGAAGAGGTGCAAAAGAGGGTTCCATGATGAAATTAAGTTGTTATTTTTGCGTAATGTATCACATAAGGACAAGGAATGGGAAAGGGAAGGTGATAAGACCGGTGGTCTCGATTTGGGGGAACTCCACATTAGGAAGTCAATGGTGTTTCTAGGGACTGATTGCCTCTCCATGCTTAGCCAGTCTGGTTTATCTCTTGGTGAGTAGATTATCGAGATTTGTGTAAATTGGGCCGCTCGGTAATAAGACCAAAGATTGGGGAGTCCCAAGCCCCCTCTGCCTTTAGGTCTATAGAGGATGTTTTTAGCAAAGCGAGAACCTGTTTTCCCCCAGATGAAGCGATTTATTTCGGATTGCAGTTTAGATAATTGACTTTTAAGAACTGGGATGGGTAGAGAGCGAAACAAATACAGGATTCTGGGTAGGAGTGTCATTTTAACTGCGTTGACACGTCCCAACCAAGACATCCTGTATTGGGACCATTGTGAGAGGTCAGCTATTAGTTTCCCATAAAGTGGTGGATAGTTATGTTTATGGAGCGTATCAATGGAGGAGGTCAGATTGATGCCCAGATAAGGAATATAGTTAGCTTTCCAAACAAAAGTAAAATGTTTCTGGAGAAGGTCCACCTCCTCTTGAGGGGTCGAGATGTTCAAGGCGAGAGTCTTGGACATATTGACCTGAAGACCAGAAGCCCCTCCAAATTCCGTAAGAAGCCTGAAAATGCTAGGAATTGATGTTGTGGGCGTGGTTAGAAAGAGAAGAACGTCGTCCGCAAACAGCGCACATTTATGGAAAGCTGAACCACATCGTACTCCATGTATGCTGGGCTCCTCCCTAATCCTAATGGCTAGCATCTCAATTACCAGGGCAAAAAGTAGCGGAGATAGAGGGCATCCCTGCCTTGTACCTCTCGCTATCGGGAAGGGAGCCGAGTAATGTCCGCAAAGTTTAATCCGGGCATTTGGGCGGGAGTATAAAGACTTCAAAACATTTAAGAATTTAGGTCCCGCCCCCCATTTGTGTAACGCTGCAAAAAGAAATGGCCAGGAGACCGTGTCAAAGGCCTTCTGTAAATCTAAAGATAGAAGAAGGCCCTTTTGAGGCGTTCCTCCATCCCAGCCCGACCTCATTAGGGATATGATGTCAATGGCCCTTCTAACCTGGTCCGGCCCTTGTCGCCCTGGGATGAACCCAACCTGATCCTTATGAACATAAAGGCCTATGAAATTGGCCAGTCTGTTGGATAGAATTTTAGTCATAATTTTAAGATCAACATTTATGAGTGAGATAGGCCTAAAATGACTAATTTCGCTCAGGTCTTTCCCAGGTTTAGGGATAACGGAGATGAATGCAAGGTTGGCATTAGAATCGATAGGGTTGCCACCCTGTAGGTAATTGAAGAGCCGGACCAGGAAAGGGGAGAGGACCTCATGAAAGGCTTTAAAGTACGCAGAGGAAAACCCATCTGGGCCTGGTGCTGCACCATTCCTCAAGCTTTTGACGGCTTCTTTAACCTCTAGTTCCGTAAATGGAGCTTCCAATGCTTCCCGATGATCGTCAGAGAAAACAGTGGAATTGGTTCCAAGAAGGAAGTCATTAATTGCCGAAGGGGGATTTGGGTCTTTGCTAGCATAAAGTTCCTTGTAGAATTCGGTGAATGACTCTAGGATCTTTTGCGGATTTTGGGATAACTGTCCTGATGAAATTCTAACTTTAGGCATTGAGTAAGTGCGTGCCTTGGGGGACAATCTATGTGCTAGGGAGGGCCCAATTTGATTAGAAAGGAGATAATTCCTACCTCTCGACCAGGCCAATTGTTTTTCGACAGTCGATGTGAGGGCAAGATTCAAGGATAGCCTGGCGGCTTCAAGGGCCGCAAGGGAAGGGCCGGAAGGGGATTTTTTGTGCTGTTTACTGGCCAATTTAAATTCCGATTCCAGCTTGCTTATGTCAACTTGGCGTTCTCTTTTTAGTTTAGAGGAAAGTTGGATAAACTTCCCCCTTATGACTGCCTTATGGGCCTCCCATAATAGATCCGGGGAGGTGTCCGATGTATCATTTAAAGAGAAATATTCACGCAAGTCCTTTTCTAGAATTGCGCAATGAACCGGGTTTGAGAGAATGGATTCATTAAGTCTCCAAGGACGAGGACCCCTAAGAAGAGGACCCCCTTCAAGCTGCAGTTCGACCAGAGAGTGGTCAGACCAAGGAATGGCGTGAATATTTGCTTTTGGATCATGTGTATGGATGAAGTGGGGACAAATATGTGGTCTATTCTAGCATATGTCCCATGCGGGGCTGAGAAATGAGTGTAATCCATAGCAGACGGATTGAGTTCTCTCCAGGAGTCAATTAGTCCAAAAGAGTGGAGAAGCTGGGCTATGCGTAAGCTCTGCTTTGGAGGTTTCCTAAGCCTGGGGCCCCCTTTAGTAGTCCTATCTCTGATCTGGTCAAACATTATATTAGAATCTCCCCCCATGAGGACCTTCCCTTCCAGATGAGGAGCTAACTGAGTGAGCATGGAAGAAAAAAAAGAGGCTTGCCCATGATTAGGGGCGTAATATGATATGAGCGTGTAGAGTGAGCCGTTAATGTGTCCCTTGACCAAAATATACCTACCATCACTGTCCTTAATTGTGAAACTATGGGTAAACGCAAGCTTTTTAGAGAGGCAAATTGCGACTCCCCTTTTCTTTACCTCCGCATTGGCCAGGTAGAAGGAGGGGTATTTGGGATGAATATAAGTAGAGTTGTAGTTATTTTGAAAGTGGGTTTCTTGTAAAAATACAATATCATATCCTTTACGGTGATAGTGATCAAAAGCTTTGTGTCTCTTATTAGGGGAATTCATCCCCTGAACGTTGTGGGAGGCAAGCTTTAAAGTTGCCATAGTATGGGTGACATCAGCCATGACACAGAGGAGAGGACCTCGCTATTTGAGAATTGTGACTTACCCTTGCAACATGGAGTGGAAGCCGGAGACCCAAATTTGACCCTAATGTCCCGTTTGCCAAGCTGTGACCGGGGATTGAGATGCCCAGAGGAGCCTGCAAAAAAGTAACTATTAGATATAGAAGAAATTCATTTAGAATATAAAGAGAAAGTGAAGAAGAGGAAGAGATCAAGAGAGAGAGAAGAATCCTCAGGACACAAGTGTCCTGAGATCCTTGAGGGAAGGGCGAGACTAGTCTCACCCTAGCCCGGGGCCCCAGATAAGCCGGGTCCCTAAAGAAAGGCTGCTCAAGTTTGAGCGCCTTGGCTGAATTCCCAAGGGCCGGAATGGCTCTAAGGTCAAACAGCAGGAGTGACGCATTGTCTCTCCTCAGCCGGAGAACCCCCAGATTATATTTGCGTGGGGAAAAAGTGCCTCCAGATGATGAGGGGCAATAATGGGGCAATGTATAAGAACACATATGTAACATTATAGTATACAACAGAAATTGCCATCAAACTCATATACCGAACTAAACATAAGTAAACAGATTAGGCTCAAAATCGTCTAGTTGAGGAAAAGACGGATGGGAGACTCAGGCATCCCCTCCTCTATTCCCCAATAGCTTCCAACTAAACCCAAAGAGCGGAGGCTCAGCTTAGGTTTCTTAGCTCAAAAAACAGTCACCAAGTCCAACTGAGAAAAAAGAGTTCGGTCAGGTCACTGGGCTACCTCAGATTTTCCTGAGAGAGATCCTCTGATGTAAAGCTGGGGATTCTCAGAGTACTGAAGCAATTATGTTTCACTCCAAAAGTCAAAGTCCAAAAGACCTGTCTCCGCAGGGTCAGAAGACCTGGTTAGTGGTGACACTAATGAGCATCGGGCAAAGTAGGTAGTAAAGCCCAAAATAGGTCAGAGGGAAAAAACAAACCAAACCCCCGGTCGGGGTATCTTCACCATTCCTTCAACTTGGGACCGAATCACGGACCCTCTTGGGTTTCTGTTTCTGCCATATTGGATTCAATGGACTCCCTGGTGGTGGTCGTTTTGAGGATCCTTGTCGAAGGGTTGAGGGCCCAGGAGGAAGTTCCTGGGAAATGAGACCCAACTGCAGCAACAGTTTTTCTCCTTTAGCCAAGGTAGCAAAGTGAAAAGATTTATTTTTATACTGAAAAGTCAGGCGGAAGGGGAAGGCCCACCAATATTTGACGCTCTTCTGAGTAAGGACAGTCAGTAGGGGCTTGAGTGCCCGTCTCCTCTGAATTGTGGTCGGGGAAATGTCCGCAAATATCTGAATAGGGTGGCCCTGGATATTGATGGCTTCCATGGTGCGAGACCTCCTCATGATTTCCTCCTTCACCCCGTAATAGTGGGGCTTGATGATGATGTCCCTGGGTAGGCCATCCTGGCGAGGGGGACCCAGGGCTCTATGTGCTCTGTCTAAGTCAAGCTTCCTAGGAGTGATATCAGGTATTAGGCTCTTGATAAGAGATGTAACTGCTCCGTGAACATCCGTAACCGACTCAGGCAGCCCTCTGATGCGGAAATTCGCTCGTCTGCTTCTATTTTCTAGGTCATCAATTTTGGCTAGGGCAGAATCCAATTGGTCTTGCAAAGTTTGGATGCAGGTCGTATTTTGATTAGCGCGAGCTATCGTGTTGTCCACTGCTTGCTCTATGACATCTATTCTAGCCCCTAGACTCTGTAGATCTGTTTTGATAGATGAAGTAATCTGAGCTGCAGTTTGGGCAAGGCCAGAGGCCAACATTTCTGAGAATTTGTGGAGCAGTAAGTTAAGTTCTGGCTGGGCCTGGTGTGGAGTAGGGGTGTCTGGGGGAATCACGAGGAGGCCCTCAGGGGTGCTGAGGACAGAGGATAGCCCCAGAGGAGATTTCTCCTGAGAAGAGTTCAGTGTATCACCCATCACTCTCCCTAGGGGGTAGCCAGCAGAGGCCTGGGAAAGCAAGTGATTTGGTATTGGGCTAATGGGGGGACTAAGGACCACCTCTGTGGAGGATTGCATGGAGGGAGGATCAGCAATGGAGTCCTCATGATCTGACAAATGGCTTGTCATAGAGTTAGCCGCCATTCTGCAGGGTTGTAGAGGATGATCCCCAAAGAGGAGTTGGCGGTGCACCACTTTTTTGGTGTAAGCGTCAGACATAAAATGAAGAGCAGACAGATTCCCTGTCCCTTAGGTGGGTGAGTAAATAAAAGAGCGTCCCAATTTTGAATCAGAACCCCGCAGGCAGGTGTGGTGAGATACCAAGGGGTAATGTCCCGGATTGAAGGTCTCACGCCCTATTGTAGCAATGAGGGATATTGGTGGGTCCAGTAGGCCAAAGCCGTGGGCTCAATTAGGTGGTCCTCCTTTCGCCGGGGCTCCCGCTTTAGATTGAGGTGGATGTCTGTGGTTGTCTAGTGGGGATGAGTGGAGCTAGCCTGTATCATCTCCCCGAGCCACCTTACCAATCTGAAGTGAAAAGAATGGGATGTCGCGGTTGGCTGTAGCGCGCCGTATAGGCCGGAGCCGCGGCCTAGATTTCTGAGGCCCGCCCGGAGGAGATGTCCGCGTATCTCTAATCTGCAGCCCTCCCTTCAAAACGTTCTCCGGGGGTTCCCTCTATTGTCAATGGTTACCTCGAGCGTGTCTCCCGCAAAGCTCCGCTGTGTGGGGATCTTTTGGCTGAAGAGAGACAGATCTTCGGTGCTAAGCTGGCTACAGGGCGCCGTATAGGCCGAAGCCGCGGCCTATATTTCTGAGGCCCGTCCGAGAGGTGAGTCCGCGTATCTCCAGTCTGCGGCCTCCCCTTCAAAATGTTCTCCGGGGGTTCCCTCAACCGTCAGTGGCTGCCTCGGGTGTGTCTCCCGCAAAAGCTCCGTTGTATGGGGTTCTTTTGGCTGATGAGAGACGGAGCTCCGGTACTAAGCTACCATCCCGGAAACTCCGCGCATGCGCACTCCTGCAAGCAAATCTAATTTGCTATTGCTGTCCTCTAGCTGGTCCAAAATCACTTTTGACATAGAGGGAAGCCTTTTGGATGCCATGCACACTCTCAATTTTCCAGGCACAAAGAACAGTGGAGGTGCAGGAAGGGCAATGGACAAAGCACTGGGGACAAATCTGAGGTGTACTGATTTGATACAGTAATGCAATCAACAGATTACAATGTATTGTGTATGTGTTTTTAACTTTTTGAAATCCCCGCCCGTGTCGCACCGCTCGCAGGGAATGGAGACCGGAACCTATACATGGGCAGGAGGACACTGCCAGAGGACGTTGCGGGATCGCAGGGACAGGGTAAGTACATTGGAGGCATTTAACAGTTTAATCCAAGTATGGCTCTGGGTTACCGCTTTTGGCACTGAAAATTAACCCCAAGCCACACTTGGGATTACCGCTAGTGAGGTTAATGACCAGGCCATTTTTGGCGATATGGCACTGCGCTACTTTAACTGACAACTGTGCAGTCATGCAATGCTGTACTCAAATAAAATTTATATCCCTTTTTTTCCCACAAATAGAGCGTTCTTTTGGTGGTATTTGATCACCTCTGCAATTTTTATTTTTTGCGCTATAAACAAAAGAAGACTGACAATTTTGAAAATAAAACAATATTTTTTACTTTCTGCTATAGAACATATCCGATAAAATATGTAAAAAATCTAATTTCTTCATAAATTCAGGCCAATATGTATTCTGCTACATATTTTTGGTAAAAATTCCAATAAGAGTATATTAATTGGTTGGCACAAAATTGTATAGCCTCTACAAACTATGGGATAGATTTATAGACTTTTTATTTTTTTATTGTTTTTACTAGTAATGGCGGTGATCAGCGATTTTTAGCAGGACTGCGACATTGCGGCAGACAAATCTTACACTGTCAGATTTTTGCGTCTCTAAGCGGTCCATTTTTTCCATAGAAATTTGGCGTTTTATATTGTAGGCCTGAAAATTCTTAGGAATAACTCACTTAAATCTGTCCTAACAAGAGTCTAGTAGACATCCCAGGTATGATAACGTTTGAAACAATGAAATCATAAATTATGATATAATAAATAACTATAAATAATTATCAAAAATATGAATGTAATAATAATAAAATGTATTCAATAATGTAATCAAATCAAAACACTGAAATTTGCTGAGTTGCAGAATTATTGCTGTCATGATGAGTTTCCCCACAAATCAGTATCACTCAATTCTGCAAGTGATTCTTATTTACTATTGGTGTTTTCTAGCTGATCAAAAAACACTTTCGACGTAAAGGGACACTTTTTGGATTCCATGGACATTCTCAAGTTTCCAGGCAGAAAGAATGGCATATATAATATAGAAGTGCATGCAGGGCACTGGACAAAGTACTAGCGACAAAAGGGATGTGAAATGATATGATACAGTAATGTAATCTTGCAGATTACAGTGTACGGTATGTTTTATGTGTGTTTCACTTTTTGAATTTACCGCCAGGCTCCGCCCCCATGTGACGCGACGCTCGCAAGGAACGGAGCCCGGAACCCAGAGCCATCAGGCGAAGATTCCGCCGGAGGACACAGTGGGGGGGGGGACATCGCTGGATGCAGGGGACAAGGTAAGTAATGCTGCCTGGATTCTGCGATGCGATCCCGAGTGTGGCTCGGAGTTACCGCTTTTGATAATGAAAATTAACCCCAAGCCACACTCGGGATAACCGCCACGGAGGCTACGTGGTTAAAGTGTTACTAAACCCAGGACCCTGGTCTCTCACAGTACAAGGAACATAGAAATACAATTATTTTAGTAAATTTAAACTGCTAAATACCTTTTCTCATCAGCGGTATATGGCAGTCTTGTGACTTCTATCAGTGTCTAGTTAAAGTTTGTAGGGGGAGTTTTCATTCTATTCTGACTGTCCTATGAGCCTGCATGACTCCTGGCCCTCTGTCTGGACAGTGCTGATTGGCCCTGTGCTGATCACATGCACCCTCCCAAGAAAACAAAAACTGTCTAGCAATACACGCCAAACTGAGCATGTGCAGAGTGACTCCAAAGGCCCGGTTCTATCAGCAAATGGATTGGGGACAGTAAACAAAGGGGAGGATCAGAGAAGACAGGATCAAACAGCCTTTGTACACAATGCAAAGGATTAACCCCTTAGGTTCCACAGTGATTATAACAAGCATGTTTTACTGCAGATACAGACTGGTTTTACTGTTGTGAGTTCAGTAACACTTGAATCTATTACTGAGTACGCAGCTTCTTTATCTTCTAATCCTTGTCTACGTTCCTGGTTAAGTTGGTGCCATGACCACTGCCCCCAGGTTTCCTGTTTCAGGGTGTCTCCTTTCTCTTGCAGCATCCTATGGAGCATCCCTTGCTTGCAGAGGATAGAACTGTCTCCCTACACCATGTGCATCCACAGAAACATACAACCTGTAGCCTAGGATGACAAGATACTCATCTACTCCTCCCTTCTCCTCCCTCTCTCTTCTTCAAGCTACCAGACTGGCTGTAGATTGCACTGTCCACTGCTAACTCTTTCCTGTTAAGATTGGAAGCTCAGTGAAGTAGCACTGAAAAAGTAGGAGCCAGCAGCATTGGAATTTGCAAACTGAAATTGCTTGGGTAAGACTTTAAACACTTGAGCACTACTGGATTTCTGGTACCCTGCAGTCAGAAATAGCACAGAGTGAATAAAAAAGACAAGCAGGTGCGCCTCTAAGTGTAAACCATAAAAGCAGTCTTTTATTAAATCAAACAAGTGGTACTCACAAACAGTGATGTAGTAAGAGCATGGCAGTATCAGCTACTGCTGGCTATGTCCCGACATCTCTGGCTTGTCCAGGGGAGAAGGAAGGCTGTCAATAGAAATAGCACAGATATGGGATCTGGACATCGGATGAAGGAAGATCAATAAGGTTTTTTGTTTTTTTTTAGAGGGGCCAGGATGGACAGGTGAGTGGAGATTTCAACTTTTCCCAGAGATAGGCTTTAGAACAAACTTGTGCAGGTTGGGTTTCACCCCCCAGCAGCACATTGTCTTTTATTCACTGCCTCTGTTTGAACATCCCTCGATACCTGGGTAGAAACGTAGAAAAGCGACAGCAGAAAAAAGACCAAGTGGTCCATCACGTTCCATTTTTCTTTTTGTTGTTGTTATTTATGCTTTTTTTGTTTTTTTTGCCGTAATGTAGCTCTGTGTTTGTCCTTAGCATATTTGAATATACTCAATGTGACTGGCTCACTACCTCTGCTGGAAGTTTATTCCATTCATCAGCTACTCTTTTGATAACATCTAAAATTAGTTTTGAACTTTCCTCCTGCTAGTTTGAGGTCATGTCCCCGTATTGAACTTTACATTTAAAATACTGCTTTACAAAACTTTATTCACCCCCTTGATGCATATAAAGGTTTCAATCATGTTTCCCCTTTCCCTTCTTTCCTTCAGACTGCACATATTAACCTCCCTGGCGGTATGATTATTTCAGATTTTTGATGCTGAAAGCGGTACGATTATTTTGCATGAAAATTTGGCGTTTTATATTGTAGGCCTGTAATCCTTAGGAATAACTCACTTAAATCTGCCCAAACAAGAGTCTAGTAGACATCCCGGGTATGATAAAGTTTGAAAAATGAAATCATAAATTATAATATAATAAATAACTAAAAATAATTATCAAAAATAATAACGTAATAGTAATAAAATATATTCAATAATGTAATCAAACCAAAAACACTGAAATTTGCTCAGTTGCAGAATTGTCGCTGTCATCACTTTCAGTTTCTGATGATAAATTTCTCCAAATATCAGTATCACTCAATTCTGCAAATCATTCTTATTTACTATCGGTGTTTTCTAGCTGATCAAAAACCACTTTTGACGTAAAGGGACACTTTTTGGTTGCTATGGACATTCTCATGTTTCCAGGCAGAAAGAATGACATAAATAATATAAAAGTGCATGCAGGGCTCTGGGCAAACCACTAGGGACAAAGGGGATGTGAAATTATTTCATACAGTAATGTAATCTTACAGATTACAGTGTACTGTATGTGCTGTGTGTGTTTCACTTTTTTAATTTCCCACCGGCCTACGTCCCCGTGCGACGCAACGCTCGCAGGGAACGGAGCCCGGCACACAGGAGTCATCTGGCGGCGGACACAGCCCGCAGACACATCGGGGGACATCGCTGGATCCAGGGGACAAGGTGAGTATCGCTGCCTGAATCCAGCAATGCAATCCCGAGTGTGGCTCGGGGTTACCGCTAATGGTACTGAAATTCCACCCCGAGCCACACTCGGGATTACCGCCGGGGAGGTTAAGGTCCCGAAATCTCTCCTGATATGTTTTATTCCTCAGACCCTTCATCCTTCACCATTTATCATTGCCCAGGTATGGAGGAGCTTATGAATCAGTACAACAGTGCATAGATCAGTGCACAAAAATACAATGTGTAAACTAGCTTACCATTTGGGATATAAGAGACCTGAGTTCTTATCCTATCAGCTAAGGGTTGCTCTAGGGCAGTGGTTCTCAACTCCGGTCCTCAGGACCCACCAACAGGCCAGATTTTCAGTATTACCTTGGGGAGATGCAGACTAGAATACTGCAATCACTGAGCAGCAAATTATATCACCTGGGATGTGTTTCAGTTATCTTGCAAACCTGGCCTGTTAGTGGGTCCCAAGGACAGGAGTTGAGAACCACTGCTCTAGGGTACGATAAACTGTCCGATAAGAATTCAGATAGGGTGGGGATAGAAGGCTCGACCTCTACACTTCCAGGCACCCCACGCCGGGATCAAGCTGTGCCCAGAAGTGGAGGTCTTGCTTCACTGAATGAGGATGGGGTAATGCTCCCCTCCTGCTACCACGGTTAAACAAAATGTATTCAATGTCTTTCTTTAGTAAGCAGCCACATCCTGAGTAAAAAAGTCTGTTCCTTCCAGCCCAACGAAGAGAAGGACCCTAACTTTCTGTGTAGAAGCGGTAGATTGCCAACAGAGATCCAAATGCCAAAGAGATGTCTTCTTCTACACAGCAAACAAGGGTCCCCCTCTACAGCATGCTCATATAGCATCTTCAAATCAGGCTGTGGCTGCTTAAAAAAAAAAATAATGAACTGTAATACTCACTTCTTGGTGCACCTGGAATGTATTTAGCTGATTTTAATGAAAACTTTTAGTTGAGTATCAAATGGGTTTCTGTAAATGAAGCATGATCTCTGAATGGAGGATGGGCTCCATTCATAGACCCTGTTTTATTCATAGAGGTGATAGTACAGCTTCCATGAATGGAGGAGCTAGGTAGAAGGGGTGGACATAATCAGACACTCTTGATGAGTGCCTTTCATAGCTCCCTCAGCTCTATTAACCCCTCACTACACTGGAAGATTAAGGCGGCGGGGGCGAGGACATGGGGGGGGGGGGGGTCAATGGAGGAAGCAGCACCAGGAGCCAGCAACACAAGGGACACATCGGATGTAAGTAAAGTCCCTTGCATTGGCCTAATTTTTTTTTTTATTTTGACTAAACTTAGGCTTTAAAGTGGTTGTAATGCCACTTGTAATGTCCCTACAATCCGCTCTGCTAGATAACAATATGTGCCCCAAATATTAAAAAAAAGCCGGCATCTACCATATTTCAGAGCGCCTCCTGGTGCTCACGTGACCGGCTGTGCCTCTCTCCTCTCCCCATCTGACAGCTGCAGCGGGAGGGGCTGAAAACCCCAGCTGATGTCAGCCATAAGGAGAGGAGGAGAGATGCGGCCGGTTACGTGAGCGCCGGGAGGCACTCTAAGAAAGGTAGATAACAACTTTTTTTTAATCACTTTAAGACTGAGCCTCTTTTTGGATTTCGGTGTTTACAGTTTAAAACCATTTTTTCTGCTATAAAATTACTTATTATTATTAAAAATAGAACCCCCAAACATTATACTTTTTTTTTCTAACACTCTAGAGAATAAAATGGCAATTGTTGCAAAACTTTATGTCACACCATATTTGCGCAGCGGTCTTTCAAGTGCGATTTTAGGCCAATTTTTTTCCATATTGTGAAAGATAATGTTACCCTGAGTAAAATGATACCCAACATGTCATGCTTCAATATTGCATCGCTCGCGGAATGGCGACAAACTTTGCAACTTAAAAATCATTGGCGACGTTTAAAAAATTCTACAGGTTAGCAGTTTTGAGTGACAGAGGAGATGTAGTACTTAAATTATTGCTCTCACTCTAACGATCGCAGCGATACCTCACATGTGTGGTTTGAACACTGTTTTCATATGTGGGCGGGACTTACGTATGCGTTCACTTCTGTGTGCAAGCTATCAGGGACGGGGCGCTTTAAAGGTTTTTTTTTTTAATTATTTATTTTACTTTTTACTTTTTATTTTTACACTGTTCTTTTTTTTTAAAAAAAAATGTGATCACTTTTATTCCTATTACAATAAATGTAAATATTCCTTGTAATAGAAAAAAGCATGCCAGGACCTTTTAAATATGAGATCTGGGGTCAAAAATACCTCAAATCTCATATTTACAGTATTCTGCAAAACAAAAAGAATAAATAAATAAATAATTCGAAAAAATGACAGTTCAAAAAAAAAAGGACCCTTTAAGAGCATTGGGAGGAAGTGACTTGTGACATCGCTTCCGCTCTGCCATGTTATGGAGCCGAGTGAGCCGTTCACTCGGCTCATGGACACTGGGGGGAGAGGAACAGACGGCGGGTCCGGTAAGCAGCAGAGATGACCGGAAACCGGCGGGAGGGGGGGCACCTCTCTTGCTGCTGATAAAAGTGATCTTGTGGCAAATCCACCACTGAGACCACTTTTATCTTGTGCAGAATCTCCTGCTGAAAAAAAAAGATCCCAGGGTTATGGTAGCAGATAGGTATTCCAATTCAAACGACCGCCGTATAATGATGGTGGGCGGTCTTGAAGTGGTTAATAAAGGACATACAGTGGTGCACGTATTGTTACCTAACAGAGCGATTTGTAGGGATATTAAACTGTTATGAAAGCAGTAGGCGGGGAGGACTGGGGAGCAGACAGAGCTGACAGGCAGGGAGGGGAGGTGGGGGAAAGGACAGAGGAGAGGACAGAGGAGAGCTGCGGATGATGGAGGCATGTAAACTGACCACAGTGTCAGGGCTCAGCAGCCATGATAAACCTTGGTCAGTTTACAGAGGGGAGGGCAGAACCAGGCAGGATCAGCCTGGTATTTCAGGTGATAGAAGGGGCCAAATTTAACAGCACAAGCACTGCGCTGTATAACATACTTCACAGGAACAGGAAACTTTTTTTAGGGTTACAAACACTTTAATAACTGAATGTGTAGTCTCTAATAGGAGATATTGTTAAATATTGTTATAACATGGGATCAGTACATTTGTGTGGCTTTCTTCCAGCTGTTTCCTCCCACATTCCAAAAATTAATGAGCAGGTTAACTGCCTTTTGGCTCATATTATAAAAAAATAGATTGTAAGTAGAGTTGAGCGGACACCTGGATGTTCGAGTTCGTCGGGTTCGGCCGAACCTCGTGAAACCGTTCGGGTTCGGCAACTTGACCCCGGACACTGAACCCCATTGAAGTCAATGGTGACCCTAACTTTTGGGCACAAAAATGGCTGTAAAAAATCCCTGCAAACAAATGTGGATAGGGAAATAACTTAAAATCACATAAAAAAAAATAAAAACGGGAGGAGGAGGTGGATGTGGAGTAAGAGCCTAGAGGTTGACTAGGCCATGACCGTGGCAGTGTAGGTGGAAGTGGCGGTGGTGGAGAAGAAGGTAGCCAACACTGTTTTTTGTTTGTTTGTTTTTTTTTTAGAATTGGGGTAGCCCCCAAAATATTGAGACATATTCAAAAAAAAAAAAAGGATACCAATGGCTGTGTGAGGCCTGTCTGAATGTCTATTCTGCACAAGGTACAGACAAGTCTTGTGGGATCCATGCCTGGTTCATTTTAATAAAGGTTAGCTTGTCCACTTTGGCTGTCTGTGATAACGCCCCCTGCCATACTAAACACACGTTCAGACAATACACTGCCTACAGGGCAGGCCAGCACCTCCAAGGCATAAAGGGCAAGCTGAATGGGGCAGACCCATCAGTCAGTACGTGTAGGCGTGTGCATACATACTGTTCCACCATGTTGCTGAAATGCTGCCTCCTGCTAAGACATTGCCTATGAACTGGTGGGGCTGTATGTGGTGACGTGCTGCTGACAAAGCTTTTCCACATTTTGGCCATGCTAATCCTGCCTTCTGAGGTGCTGGCGGTGCCACAACTGCGTTGGCGACCTCTTCCTCCTCCTCTGCCTTCGCCTTGTGCTTCCACTGAGCCCTCGGTGTCATTTGGGAATGCCCTCAGCAGTGCGTCTACCAGAGTGCGCTTGTAGTCGCGCATCTTCCTCTCACGCTCCAGTGAAGGATTTAAGGACGGCACGTTGTCCTTGTAACGTGGATCCAGCAGGGTGGCCACCCAGTAATCAGCACAAGTTAAAATG
>BLSH010209529.1:647457-663022 GCA_018402905.1 Glandirana rugosa | reverse complement strand
TTAACCTACTTTAACGTTCTGTAGTATGGCATGTAAACATTACATAACGTGGTAAATACAGAATCAAATTGAGAGACATTAACCATTTTGGAAGGTAATGAACAATTTGGAGTTATTTTTGATAACTTTTACTTACGTATATCCGTAAGAAATTTACTTATAAAAGTAAAGAAAACGACGTGATTTATACAACTGTAAAAGTGTGTGTGAAAGTTTACTGTATCGACTCTTTACTTGGACATTACACATTGAAAAATAAAGTTTACATGATTTACTACGGCAAATTGGAAATCTTTAACACAACTGTATTGCCATATATTTGTTCGTTACATTTGAAATAAAAAGTTACACATTACAGGTTCATTTCTCAGCTATGTCATTTGAAAGTGTGTGTGAAAATGTCAACATATTTAGTGCAGCAAAAGAAATGAAAATATTCATTTAAAGAATGCCTATATGCATTCATTTTCAATAGTTTTTATTGAGGTTTAACAAGTAATGGAAGGTTTTACCAATTACAGAGAGTTAAACTAAGACATAAATGGTGCAATACATTACAAATGTACGGTATGATGTCTTGCAATTTCATCCAATTAGGCTATGTTAAAATACAGTACATTTGAACACTTAAACTGAGAAATTATAAATAACAACATATTATCAAAGATTTAAGAAATTTTGCAAAAGTTAGATATAAAAATAACAGAAAATACATTTAGGGGTATTATACACTTGTGTCCAGGGGTGGGTAGAATCAGGCAGTTTAGCTACGGGTTTACCTACTGAAAAGGTAGTCGGAGGGGGTTGTACAAATTCCACGGCAAAAAGAATACACCCATCACATTCAGCAGACTGTACTACCACTCAGCATGTACCACAACTGCCCCGCAACTGCCCTGCAACTGTGGGTAATGCACCTAGTTGTGGTGCTTTGGTACAGGCTTTTAAGAGTTAAACACTAGGTCCCACTAGGTGCAGTGACCGGTGATTTACTGCAGTGCATTAAAGGTGGGCGCAGTGGCCATTTGTTTGTACTTTTGGAATACTGGTGAGGGGACAAACTGGACACCTTTGCTGCCGTGGTGCTATATGCTGGGCATCCAGTGCGCCCCTGTGCCTTTAAGGAGGGGTGGGCTCCTTACAGGCTCACCTGCCCTCTCTCTATCCATTATAGTGCATTTGCTTCTACTATGGAGTTATAGAGTTAGGACTGTGGATAATAAATGGGTGCCTTGTTGTGGCCTCTGCAGCTTACCCATGTATTTGCAAATCTGTGCAAACTAAACCCCGTTTTTTTTAACGCAAACTTTTAGACATAGTGGTGGCTGGTGCTGTATATGTTGGGGGGCAGCAGACAAGACATCCCGCCACCACCCCCCCCCCTGGGTTGGTCAGTCAGTTCCGCGGCGGCTTCCTTCCTCCTTCTCTTGGTGTGGCGGCCAATATGATCACTTCTCCTCTCGGCCAATCGGGTCTCAGCTCCCGCTTCCTGATTGGCCGGGAGGAGAATCAGGCAGACAATGGAAAATATTAATTTGCTATTGTCACACAACTGGGTGGCGCTGTGCTCTGAGCCCAACCTTTGTTGAAGCCAATTAGAGCCTCAGGCTCTAATCATGTGCTTCAAAAGTAAGAAAAAACCCATTGAACTCCATGCGTCTAGTGCCCTGCATGTGAATTAGGGGCCTGGTGCCTGGATTAGGGGGGCGGTGCCCCTGCACCCCCAATGGACGGGCCACCACTGGTTAGACAGGACAATTCGGTTGGTTGCAGGCTGGCTGAGCTGGGATTTTCTTTGGTTTCCTTTTACTGCATTGTAAAATGCCAGTCACCGTAAAGACACACAATAAACAATTGCTTGCTGTGTGTCCCATTCACACTGCAATGCAGCTCAGAGCTGTCCTGCAGTGAGCTGTGATAAAATGCAGACATGCTGCATTTTATCACAGCTCATTGTAGAGGATCACATGTCACTGTACACCAGCGTAGCGCATCGAGCTGCTGTACAATTACATGAATGAAGTGTACTTTTGTACACTTCAAATAAAGTTGAGTGAGAAATAAAAAGGGAGCCATGTAATGCACTGAATCACGCACAACACTGCCCCCTGCCGCATTCGGGAACAGACAGCTACCGGACAGGTAAAGTGCTCTGGCAGCTGCCCGTTCCTATGTGAATCTCCTAGCCATCTGTCAATGGGCCTCTTAAAAATGTTCCACTGTGGATCGCTTCACAGAGAGGAGGCAAATGGCTACCAAATGTGTAAGCAAGCCCTTTTTGCCAAATCTTTTTTTATGCAGGTGAACCGTGCTTTAATCATTCATTACTGCTGGTAAAATGTTGTATTGGAGCCCATCCATTTTAATATAATGATCCTGGTATCCATACTATGGGGGGGGTTTACTAAAAATGGTGCACTAAGAATCTGGTGCAGCTGTGCATAGTAGCCAATCAGCTTCTAAATTCAGCTTGTTCAATTAAGCTTTGACCATAAAACCTAGACGTTTCACCAGATTTTGCACTCTCCACTTTTAGTAAATGTCCCAATATATAAAATGATTAACAGGATGCATTTGATGAAACTTGCAATAGTTTAGACTAAAATGTGTCAAAATGGGTGGAGCTTTCATGATATAAATTATGATGTGCTCATTGAAGGATGGACTTTAACTACAATTCTGACTACAATTTTAAAAGCCTTTGGTGTAGGATGCCACCATATGAACCAAATTATTAACTATCAAGGAAAGAATAAGATTTTAATTTAGAATGTCTAAGGGTCCTTTCACAAATGCGGAGCTCGTTTTGACGGGCTCCACTGCTCAGCGGGGATCCATCTGTTGATCCCTGCTGATCCGACGGATGACAGGACAGTCTCTGCACTCCGTACAGAGACTGACCTGTCAGAGCTCCATTCTCCTCTATGGAGAATCAGATGAGCACGGACAGTCTGTCCATGCTCATCCGATCCGATCCGCCAGGCGGATGGAAAACATGGCTTCCATCCGTCTGTTTCTGGCGGATAGGGTGTCAGCGGACATGTCACCGCTGACATCCGCCGCTCCATGGAGCACAATGCAGCGTCCGTTTGGGTCTGCCTGAAAAACTGACAGGCGGACCCAAACGGACCGTATGTGTGAAAGAGCCCTTTAGAATTGTCTTGTTTATAAACGGTATTCATAATACAGGCGATAGTCATCTACACAAACCTTATTAGAATTTATAACAGTGAATAACATTATAATCATTTAACATGTTTTTCTTTTTAAATTTGGTGTTAATTAAAGAGACTGAAATATGTGTCAAAATAAATAGTACAGATAATTTAATTAAATCAGTGCCACTGCCATTAATATGTAAAATGTGTTGCATAGAATCATTCTAAGACTAATTTAACAGATTTTGACAAAGAAAATGTGGTACTTTTGCGCACTAAGAGAAAATTAGCTAATTAACATTGATAGTTTGAATAACGAAATGTATTTTTGTATCCACCAAAAAAAAAAAATCTAAATTTGTAGAAAATTAATGAAGAATCAGTCAATAAAATAATTTCCAGCCATGCCAATCTTCAGAATCAAAAACAAGTTTTCTCCAATATGACACTAGAGGCATGATGGGGAAAAGATGATTTGCTACAGAAAATAAGTATACATTTAAGTTTATATGAGATCAAGAGTGACTGAAAATGGAAGTATAGGCTAAATACATATAGGTCTTGTCAAAAATGCTACCTCCTCCTATCTATGCTGCATACTGTTTATAAAAGGGATCAGTGTAAATACCTTTTCCTTGATCTGCTTTAGTGTGGTTATGGGATTCAGAGGCAGCAGTTTCCCTGTGCTGCCTTGGTGGGAGAAAACACCAACGGAGGGGCAATTCCTGAATGTGTATGGAAGAGCACCCTGTGCAAATGTACATAAGTACAAAGAACGTTTTGAAACATTTAATGACTTATACATTAGGTACAGCCAATGCTTTTTCAAAGAAAAATGTCTTCTTCTTCAGGGCTTTATCAGTTGGTGTTAAAGCTGTAGTAAACAGCCCAAAAAATGGGCCCCCCTGCAGGATAATGTCATAATGTGCTTCTAGCACATTATGACAGACTTACCGTAAAATTAAGCTTTCCAGTGGCGCCCTGTCACTGCTGCTGGGACTTCGATCCTCACCTAGTCTTCTTTCCGGGATCGCTGGCTCCGGGTGTTTGAATGGCCAAGCCTCAGTGATGTCACTCCTGTGCTTGTACATGGGAGTCACGACCATAGCACAGAGCTGTGAATGGACGACACCATAGGTATAAATAAAAAAGCGGACTTTCCTACCGTTTTAATAAAAAAATTACAACAGAACGCACAAAGGGTCCTGTGTTAAACCTTAAAAGAGGACTAGTGTCGTGACAGCACTGTAGACAGCTGGCTGCACACAGTGCCATCAATAGATACTAGTCTTCACAGGTCCCTTTTTGCATTCTGTTCTGATTATATTAAGACCGACTTCTCAAGTCCTGAAGAAGAGGAAGGCTTTTGCAACACGAAACACGTTGACTGTATCTGATGCTTTCAATCATTACATTTTTTCAAAAAATCCTTTAAGTAAAATGCACTTTTGTACCAAGTGCTCCTTGTGTCGCTGTCAGAGAGGTAGCAGCTGATAACCAGAACGGAAACAAGATATACTGCATAACTCTCTGCACACTGCTATATACCCTTTTTAGCAAACTTTGCAATGAAAAACAAGGATTTTTAGTTCACACATATTGCAATACATGTTTTAACTGGCCAACCGTGTCAAAGTAATTCCTCTTTTGGCCAGTCCTACTCTGCTCTGCCAATGCAAATGCTACGGTGGGCTCAATGCGAACATAGGGCAAGCAGACACAAAATGGAGGAGAACTACTAGGTTCAGGTCTGGCCACTTACACTGCATTGCAACAGAAAAATAAACATAGTAAACAACTTTTTCTAAGCAAAGGAAGGGGTTAAGGTGGGTGTGGCGCTGTCATATGAATGTGTGGCTAGTGAACCAAGAAATACATATAATCTTAACACAGCATAAATGTTCCAAACCAAAAGGTGAATCATCCAGTGATATAATGTAAATAATAGCAGATGTTATCAATGTATTTTCATACAAAGAAAAGTAGTCCAAAAGTTTGGGGATAGACTGTTCGTCTGTGGAGGGGGTGAGGGGAAGGTGGAGCAAATGGATATTGGTAGGTGCGTGCTCCCCTCCCAAACCCCCCCCACCAACCCTTCTGCTGCGATTGTCCTGAGGATGAGGATGGCCTGGATCCCGGAGAATGCGGCACAGCCAGTGGGTATCGACAGATCACATGGAAAAGGGAAACTTCAATGTGTAGGATATCATGTAAAAGAGACACAAAGTAGTAGGCACTTACTATGCATATTGAGAAGTCAGGCGCTCAGACCCGGAGTTTACTGTAATTCCTTCAAGTAAAACTGGAAGTGCGTAGGATGCTCTCTGGCTTCTGCTTACGCGTTTCATCATAGAGACGTCATCGGAGGCGGCGCCATCTTAGTACACTCATCGGCCATTTATACTCTGTTGGTAACCAGCCAACCCATGATCATGTGAGCAGGAGCGGCCATCTTAATGCTCCACTAGTATAGTCATTATACTTCTCACAAATTTAACAATATTTACGTGACAAATTTATTCAATATGCATAAAAACCACATGTATAAAAGGAACACTTTAAAAAGTAATATATACGAAAATGTGTTTGAAAAATGTGTTAAAAAATGTATTTTTAAAATTATTAAAAGACTAAAAGTAGTGGGAGAAATAAACAAAGGGACAGGTGGAGATGCAAGTGGATAAGCAACATTAATAAGGCAAAGTGCAAGTGCTTGGGAAAGTCAGTCTCCTTTTTGATTGAACTTTTTCTAAGTGCCTTAGCGATGATTGGCTTTCATCCAGTGTGGAAAATTGCCACTCACTGCATATGTAAATGAGCACTAAATGTGTAAATTCTTGTTGACATTAGGGGTTAAGTACACAGAGCAGTTGAAAACCTTTTCTGAACTGGAAACTTGACAGCTGGAAACTTATGATGAAAAACATTTACAGCTTTTACATACAGCATTTATATGAGTTTAGCAGCAGTTATGAGCATTTGAGGTTAGAAGCGTCTTTTAAAGATATTCTCAGGAGACCCTCCCAAATACCCACAATGCATGAAAAACAAGTAAATGATTAACTATTTCAGCCATTCTGTGAGAGAAGATAGAGCAGCAGCAGAGAGAGTAGTGTGTTTGTAGATAGCTGTCTTATTTTTTGTGCTTTCACTATGGATCCCATCATAAGCTGTGTGAGGAAATGCTCCTGATGTTGATGTTGCTGAGGCCCAGAAGATGTAGAAAATTGCGTGAGAGGACCAGAGTTTGTCACTGCTGGACTCCTCCATTGATGCAGGCAACAGCACATGGTGAAATTTGTGTTTTTTTCAACATTTTTACATGTTCAAAAATGATCAAAAATGTTTTCCCCTTTAAAAACGCTTAGAAACTCAAATGAGCATAAACAATATAGTCCTGAATGCAATTTCTCTGCTTTCAAAAAAATGCTATTAACCTCAACTGCCTTTAAAGTGGTTGTCAACCTGTGACAACCTCTTTAACCTACAGGTAAGCCTAGAATAAGGCTTACCTGTAGGTGCACTGCATATCTCCAAAACCTGCACGTTCAGGAGATATGCAGTGTTTTGCATGTGCCGAGGTCACGTCAGCACATGCGCAGTGAAGAAACGGCCTCCATGCCATTTCTCCACTGACCCTGTGCCGTGACTGGCGGCTCCTGCACACATGCGCGGGAGTGACGTCACGCGACTCCGGCCAGTCACAGAGCTGGAGTTGTGGCCCCGGAAGGAAGAGGGGCAGAAGATGGACGCGACCTGGAGCGGGGACATCGCTGGATGCCGCAGGCTTTGTTTGCAGGTAAGTGGCCCATTATGCTTCTACTTTACAGGGTTATCTGGGTTTACTTTATCTGGATTTACTTCCTCTTTAAACTCCTATAAACAACTGAGTGTACACATAAGGTAACATTAAGGAGAGTTCAGGGGCTACTGATAAAATGCCCAACTGCTCCTAAACTTCAGTTTAGCAGCTGTAGTGTACATGAAGCCTAATACATGTCAATACAATGCAACTGAAGTACTAAGGCTTCATGCACTTGGGAAGCTTTTTCAATCTCCCCTGAACTATTTTTTTGACAGCTAGAAGCCAGCGTCTAAAACGCCTGTTTTGCCGTGTTTTGCATGCCCCGTTTAGCAGCGTTTTGCCGTGTTCACGTCTAGAAGCATTTTTTAAAACAACATTTTTTTTTAAATGGAAACGCCTGTAAACGAAACGCTTCTAGACGCGAGTTATCGCGTTTTACCGCGTTCGACGTCTGAAACGTTGGTAAACTCAGTGTCTGAACCCATTTTTTGTGTTCAGAAAAAAGCCTATAAACGTGACTGCCTGAAAATGACTCTACACATAAGATAACAATAAATGAGTTTAGGGGCAGCTGGAAAAAAACATCCAATTGCCCCTAAACATCCGTTTTTCAGCCTCAGTGTGCATGAAGCCTAAAGGGGAAAAGAAAACCTTTATTTAGGCATTTCAAGCCTTCCAGGGAATTGGGAATGATGGAAAAAAAGGGAAAAAATGCCTGCAAAATGCTCATTATTTGGTGAGCATTAAAGTGCATGCCAACGCTTATGCATGCAGCACAATTGGGTTGATTTACTAAAACTGGAGATTGCAAAATCTGGTGCAGTTGTGCATGGTAGCCAATCAGCTTCTAACTTTAGCTTGTTCAATTAAACTTTGAAACAAAAAAACTGGAAGCTGATTTCTATGCAGAACTGCACCCAATTTTTCATTCTTCAATTTTAGTAAATCAGCCCCATTGCACATAAAAAGAGCAGCATATATAAAAATGCATGCAATTGTGCATTACTGCACATGCATGTTTTAGTGTGTAATAGTGCATTTTTATGTACAGTATGGTGTAAAATGACCCTTAAAGCCACAGTGGCAGGTTTTATTGTGATTAGAGTATGTTCCCTTTACAAAGTTAATTTTTACTTTGCAATTTTACGTTAGTGAATGTGGGCAAAATTCACTTTGCAAAGAATTCTCAATCGCGTGGAAGGAAAAATAGAAGAAAAAAAACATGATTTTTGCTTGCATATAATTGGACAATAGAAGTCAGCACACATTCACCTTATTTATTAAGCTATATGGAAAATTCCCTTGTACATTCACTTTCTAAAATGTACACTCTTCCATGTTGCCACAAGTGAGTTAGCACGACACACTTGCAACTAGCATTTTCAGACCGTGAACCACCTCCTTCTCTCTTTTATAAGAACTTTCTTTTATGGTCATACCAAACCTTTAAAGTAGGAACTCCTGGTCAATGGATTGTATAGATCTACTTGCTCCTCTAGTGCCTGACAGTTGTGCTGCTCACATTGTGGGTTTGTTCTCCTGATTGTAAAGATCTCACACTGTGGGAAATGTGGTCCCAATATCTATCACTCCAAAATTTGATCTAGGTATAATACAATTGTAATAGGGAACTATTTCCCTTTTAGTTTTCTGGAAGTTTCTGATTGTTTTTCGTTTGTGGATTCCAGTAGATATGTAAGATATTCTTTGTCCCTAAGCATAGTTTCCTTTCTTTTGGCCTTTCTACTTGCAACCTTCATGTCGCACTCCCTAGAGTGTGTACAACAGCTTGAGCAGTCAGCAGACCCAGGTTCATCTTTTGCTGGCAGCTCTTGAAAAGGCTAACTCTCTGAGAAACAACACAAGAGATAGTGAACTCCTGAAGGGGTCTTGGCCCTTGCTAGCAGAGGCACCCATCCAATGGTCACATTTCCCAGTCTGTGAAATGTAACAGCTTTTCTTTCGCTCAAAGCATTTCTAGAGAGCAACTGGGGACATGCTTATCTGTAAATGTAACACAATTGTGTCTTTTGAAATGAGTCCACTAATTTTTTTTTATACTAATTATAAAAAATTCCCATAAGACCCTATTCATCACCCTGTTGGAGTAATTCTGAATGACACAAGCTGTAAAGGAATTTATATTTTGGAAGATTTTATGCAACTGTGTGCTTTTCATGTATTCTGAAATTTAGTTAGTCAGAATAATGAGAAGTTGTGCTAGGACATTGCAATTCTGTTTGAAGCCGAAAATTTAAACGTTTGGGTTCAGTCTAAAAATTATTTTAGCAATAGATTTTAATATCAGGACTTTTACACCCTTAAATATAACCACTGGAATTGTGTTGTATGTGGCAATCCTACCATTACGTTGTCTGACACTGATACAAAAAGTATTGATTTTTCAAGAAGAGATGTATGTATATGTGTACGCATGGCTGTATCATATGCACCATATGTTCTAATATATATGGTTCCAGTGTATGCATAGATGAATACGTGCTTAGTATGCTTTTTATCATATGATGATCCTAGATGTACCTAGGCCAGGTTTTAGCACATAAAATATGACTTTTAATTTTAGCATCCTTACACTTTAGTAGTACTGAAGTACAGTAAAACCTTGGGTTGCAAGCATAATTCAATCCGAAAACATGCTTGTAATCCAAAGCGCTCTTATATCAAGGTGAATTTCCCCATAAGAAATAATGGAAACTTAGATGATTCGTTCCACAACCATTTATTCATAAGTCTTTCAGTTAATGATCCATATAAAAAAAATATAGTTCGAAAAAAAAAAAATATATAGCAATGTGATAGGTTGTATAACCATAAAATGTCCATCCACAAATGGCAGCCTCCACAAGGGGATTAGAAGCAAAATCCAGCAGGAACTACAAAGTATAAAAGAGAAGAGAGGCGCCTCTAAGTGTAATATGGTTACATTTAATGAAGGTACAACATTTAGCAAATCGCATGATTGATGATTAAAACAGGCACATCTAAGTATGCAGGCATCCAGGGTAAAGCTGTCCACATAGACCGTCCTCCACACCACCGGCTCTCACCGCTGTCATTCTGCAATCGTGACCGAGAAGACTACCCTGCAGGAGAGTGATCTGAAAGCGAGACTTAAAGTGCTCGTGGAGAGCTGCGTGGAAGGGATGACGTAGATGGTGGTGCGAAGGACGGTCTATTTGGACAGCTTTAGCCCGGATGCTTGCATATTAGATGTGCCTGTTTTAATCATCAATCACGTGAGTTGCTAAATGTTGTACCTTCATTAAATGTAACCATATTGCTACACTTAGAGGCCCCTCTCTTCTCTTTAATACTCAGTTGTGACGTGACACTACTCTTATATCAAGACATCACTTGTATATCAAGTCAAAATTTGTTTAAAAATGTTGCTTGTCTTGCAAAACGCTCTCAAACCAAGTTACTCTCAAACCAAGGTTTTACTGTATATCATTCTTTCAGGCTCAGCTAAATTCCACTATTATATTTTTTATATAGAATTACCAAAATGTAAATTATGCATACCCTTTCTATATTCCTAAAATATTTGTTATGTCTCAATAGTTGTTTGTCAGTATTTTTTGAATATTTTTATGTTGCTAAATATTTTAATTGACTTGCTATTATCATAATTACTATTTCACCTATGAGTTTTAGAACACACATACATGTGTTATATACGTTTTTTACCCTATATAGACTTTGTGCATTGTTCCCCATTATTTTAGCTCTAGAATCCTGCTTTTAACAAACCAATAGTGTCAAGTATTTAAATAGTTAATTATATGACAGTGTTACTTTCTGTATTTAAATCTGGCTCTTCCCCATCCCCATCCCCCTATCACTTGAGAAAGCAACGCACATGCTCTATATGGGCCTTGCGCATGCTCTGAAACACGTTGCGGTTCCTCTTCACCCCGGTGACATCACACACCAGCTTGCGCTGCATTCAAAGCCACTCTCCATCCATCCACACCCGGAAACAACTCAGATTTGCTGGCGTTCTGCTCGATCTCCCTGTCATACTGTGCCTTTTCCCCATCTTGGACTGGAAGTGCTGAAGACACACTCCACCTGATTGTCACCTACAGATGAGCCTTTTATCTCTTTAATCCATGTGAGTGTTCATTTGATGGATTCATTTATGTACTAATAAATATTACACTTAGAGGCACTCTTCTGTTTCTCTTTATGTCATTTCCCAGAGTTGGCTTCACTCCAGAGAAGACCTTGCCATTTGTGTATGTTTCCACCCCCAGCCTGCTAATTCACTCACTACATGGACTTTCAAATGGACTTGGCAAACTTTATTAATTACTATTATTATTTTTAGCTTCTTTGTTTTATCTTACAAACCGGCATTTTACAGTTTTTTGTCCTGAGACCGACACATACTGGTTGATTTACAAAAGGCAAATAAACTGTTTGCTTTGCAATAATGTGCAAGAATAAATACAGTTCTTCTTGTTTACCTTTCACATGACTGGGCACTCTTTGCAAAGTGAAATTTCACCGCATTCACTAATCTCTAGGGAAATTGTTTTTCAAACTGCAACTTCACTTATAAAAATTCTCTCCAGCTGGCCTAATTCCTAAACAGGTCCTCGGGTCCTTACTTACCTCCTCCAACAATCGTGTCCTCCCATACTGTCTGTATGCAGTAAGTAAAAATCTAGCACTGGGCTGCCTGTACCTGCAGTCCAATATCTCATAGACTTGCATGGGACAATGACCCTGCAGTATGGGTACATCTAATTCAAATTTGGGGACTTTAGTACACAAGCACAGGCACCCTGGCCCTGGACTTTTACCTGCTGGGTCACAGGGAGTGTAGGAGGCCAGGTAAGTAGGGGATCTGAGGGATAGGGATGGTCAGCATACACTAATAGGACTACCCAGTCCTTTCAGTAGCATGTGACTTATTCCTCTTCTTCTCATGTGACAGTGCTGGTGCTTAGTGATTGGTCCAGTGCTGTCACAATGGGTGACTCAGAGCTAACAGTGTTACTAAACCCAGGACCCTGTATTCACTATATCTGGTCTCCCACCATACACAGAACATGGGAATGTGATTATTTTAGTAAATACAAACTGCTAAATACCTTTTCTAGTCAGCAGTATAAAGCAGTCTTATGACTTCTATAATTGGAGCTTGTAGGAGGAGTTTTTATTCTCCTCTGACAACCAGGCCGCATGACCCCTGATGTCTGGACAGTGCTGAATCAGCAATACCATCACATCTGTTCAGTATTCCAGGTTCACATGATACGCATATACAGAAGTTCTGTCACCATCTTGGTGAACCCTGTGACATTGTTTTCACACTCCACACATACTCTACTTTGACTCATGTGGTGGGCTGAGCCTGGATTACATTGGGAAATTTACCCCCCACTACCTAATTTTTTGCAATTAACATCTTTTTGCTGCATCCCATCATTTTTGCAACTACATCCTTGGTCTCTTCCATCCTCCTCCCCCTTCCCTTCCCCCCATCCCTGTAGTGGCTCAAGCCTCCGGCAACAGGTGAACAACCCATTTCACTAGTTTTGTTACTGCAGTATACGGCTGTGGGTTGCCTGGCTGCACATTGTTCACTCGGCATCCGGACGATTGCTATTGTGTTTGTCATGTGATATGTGTGTTTTTTTCATGCTGTTTGGTCACAGTGTTGGTCTGATCAGGGTTCTTTTCAGACCTGAGGTCTATTTGTCTAATCTAGCATCCCCTCATAATACGTTTTTGTGCCAACATATATTATCCTTAGCAATAAAGATTACACAATTATTTAAACCCATTAACACTGTCGGTGTGTCACTCATATGACCATCTTCCTGTTTTCTACTGGCTATAGTGGTTGTATAGTATAGTATAGTGTTGTACAGATGCTTCATTGGTCAGAGTGACACTGACCCCATCGGTGACCGTGTATATTAGGGCAATATTGGTGGCTTGTTGATGAGTTGGATTTTCCTCAACCATTTTGTTTGTTTTAATTACCAATCGACCTCCAGAAGATTTACCTCCCGTCATGACTAGGTCATTTTTTGCAATACGGCACTGGGTTATTTTAACTGACAATTGCGCGGTCATGCAACACGGTCATTTCTTTCCCACAAATAGAGTTTTCTTTTGGTGGTATTTGATCACCACTGCATTTTTTCTTTTTTTGTGATGTAAACAAAAAAAAACTGACAGTTTTGAAAAAAAAAAACAAAACAATATTTTTTACTTTCTGCTATAAAACATATCCAATAAAAATGTAAAAGATCAAATGTCTTCATAAATTTTGGCCAATGTGCCTTCTGCTACATATTTTTGTTTAAAAAAATCCCAATAAGCATTTATTGATTGGTTCGGGCAAAAGTTATAGTGTCTACAAATTATGGCATGTATACTGGATTTATACTGGTAATGGCGATGATCAGCGACTTATAGCGGGACTGCGATATTGCGGTGAACAATTGGAGACTAACTAAAACTTATGACACTTTCTGGGAATCAGTGACACTAATATAGTGATCAGTGCTAAAAATATGCACTGTCACTGTATTAATAACACTGGCTGAGAAGGGGTTAAACATCTAGGGTGATCAAGGGGTTAAATGTGTGCCTAACCAGTGTATTTGTGTAAACTGTGTGCTGCTTTTACTAATGGAAGTGATTAATTTTATTCCCTGCTTTGCAGGGTTACAAAATCTTTAACTTTCCCCCTGCCAGAATGCAGCTCTGCCTTGTTTACATAGGCAAAGCTCCATCCTGTGTCTCTGCCCGACGATCAGCGTGTGCTAGAGAACATCCAGTGCCCGGCACCTGCAGATTGGCTTCTGCTGTGAGTAAGCACAGCAGAAGCAGCCCGCCAGCGTGCGCCCCCTAGGTGGAAGTGCTGAATCACATAAATATACGTGATTCTGTACAAAACGGCCGCCCCGTAGCAGTATATCTGCTATGGGGCAGTTGGGAAGTGGTTAAAAACAGAACAAGAGGAAATGGATCTGGGAGTGATGTAGATGAACGAATTTTGAGCTTCTCTAATGAGTTTGACAAGTTGGCCCTTGCATACCATTAAAAGAACTGGAAACAGGACATTAATTGTTATTTAACAGTTATTAAAAATTATTTCCTGGGCTGGAAAGATGGATTCAATGAAGAATCTCCATTGGGCAAAAAAAAAACATTTGGTGAGTCCATAATTTTGGACCATAGGGTCAAGTTTTTCCAAATAAAGTAGAGGTTTTAGATTCCTGCATTGGCAGTGGAAGGAACGTTTGGAGGGGTCTAGGCTTTGGGAAGGACCCGCTGGGCTGACAATAGACACAGAACTGCTCAAGAGGGTACTGGGTGTGTTGACAAGGCACCAACTCTAGGCTGTGGTGCTGCCTATCCAAAAAGGCATAATAAAGAAGTTTTAGGCAGTGAAACAGATGTAATCCCATATATATATAGTGCGCAACTTGGTCCCAGAAGAAGCTGTCCAAAGTGCTTGTCCAAAACCGAGGAGGGTGGATCTGCTGGCCCCACACCAAGGACCTGTGGCCAGTAATGGATTGGCGAGATCCATAAAAGCCGTTATAAAGGCCATGTGGAGAATTTTAAATTGCATTACCCTCCACAACTTACTGAGCTTATGGAAATGTCTGATTTTAAACGTGTCACCATGCTTCTGATGTGCCAATAACTGTATTTACCATATCACCATGCCATGATGCAGTTGTAACAATTGTCAGTCCCAGTTTCATGTTCAAATTCTTAAAGTAGGGCTAGACCTTAACTGGATAATGTTTAGTTTGCCAAAACACTGTGTATTGCATGTACTGTATTTACATCACTGTTTTTTCCCCATAAAATATTGTTTTCATCTTTTATTTTTTTTAAGCTTTTTATATTAGCCCGTGCTATGCTTGCGAGAAACTAGAAATCTTCAAACGTCCCAAACATTTCCGAGGTTAAAAATCAAATGGATACCGTTCATTACTTTGAGCGAATGATGGCCTATTAAATGAGCACCCAAGTTCAGTTCCACAATATATGGTCAGTAGGGCAACAATTTAGGTCAGGCGCTCAGCAACTCTGAGTACCTCTCAGATGAGGTCCTAGTATTTACCGTGCACTTTACCGATCCTCTTTCTCTTTCCTTTTTCCTCTCTGTTGTCACTATGTATATTTTGCAATAAAGTTGTTAATGGATAAACAGTATCTCACAAGTGAGTACACCCCTCACATTTTTGTAAATATTTTATTATATTTTTTCATGCAACAACACTGAAGAAATTACACTTTGCTACAATGTAAAATAGTGAGTGTACAGCTTGTATAACAGTGTACATTTGCTGTCCCCTCAAAATAACTCAACACACAGCCATTAATGTCTAAACTGCTGGCAACAAAAGTGAGTACACCCCTAAGTGAAAATATCCAAATTGGGCCCAATTAGCCATTTTCCTTCCCCGGTGTCATGTGGTTCGTTAGTGTTACAAGGTCTCAGGTGTGAATGGGGAGCAGGTGTGTTAAATTTGGTGTTATCACTTTCACTCTCTCACTGGAAGTTCAACATGGCACCTCATGGCAAAGAACTCTCTGAGGA
>BLSH010209529.1:604124-626282 GCA_018402905.1 Glandirana rugosa | reverse complement strand
CGTTACAGGTAGTCACAGAGTCGGTAGGCTCTGAGAGGGTGGACAAACCGATTCTGTGTCACCGTCGCGGTAACCGAGGGCGCCGACAGTTAGTTTCAATCGATCGGTTAGTCCTCTCTCTCCCCACCCTGGTCCGTAGCCGAGACACAGACTTACCTGTGTCCCTCGACACTGAGCCGAACCCAGGGGGGTATCGTTCGACAAACGACACCCCCGTGAGTTGTCCTCCCTGCCCGGTACACTTGTCTTCTTCCTGGGCTCTTCTCCTTTTTCTATAAAAATAACAAACATGTTATACTTACCTCCTCTGTGTAGTGGATTTGCACAGAGCAGCCCAGATCCTCCTCTTCTCGGGTCCTTCTTCTGTTCACATGGCCCGTCCCTCCTGTTGAGTGCCCCCACAGCAAACAGCTTGCTATGGGGGGACCCAAGCCGAGTCACAGCTCCCTGTGTCCATTCAGACACAGAGCCGATGCCTGGTCCCACCCCTCTCTCTCCTGATTGGCTAGCTAACTTTGATTGACAGCCGCGGGAGCCAATGGCGCTGCCACTGTGTCTTAGCCAAACAGGTGGGAGAGTCTCGGATGGCTGAGACACTGATGGACATTGCTATACAGAGATGGTGCTCAGGTAAGTATTAGGGGGGCTGAGGGGGGCTGCTGCACACAGAAGGCTTTTTATCTTAATGCATAGAATGCATTAAGATAAAAAACCTTCTGACTTTACAACTACTTTAACTAAAGATGCTGTTTCCGCCATAAGTACCTCCAATATATGGCATGGTGCCATGTATCAGGTCCAGACACTTGCCTCATGGTAGTTCTGGGTGAGACAAAGACCTTATAGGTTTTGGCTGTAATAATATAGAACTTGAATGTAAGGAAATAGCCAAACGTAAAGAAGAAAATGGACTCTGCCACATCCTAGTCAGTTTACAATCACGCATTCCTTTGGTATCAGTTATCAGACTTTTTCTTTGTATGGTTTGTATGGTCCTTAACCAGGATTTGGAGGTTTAGAATTCATTAGTGAGCCACAATATTAACAAGGACATATGTAATATGCAATGGCTGACACTTTTCAACAGGAAATCCCCTTTTCCTCAGAGCCAATGTTAGATGTTGCATAGTGAGCCCTTATAGAGCATATACTGTAGGTCACATCATATGATACCCCAATAACTCCTCCCACTTGCTGTGTATACACATTCGTATTTCACACAAATATTTTGCATAACGGTGATAAATTCAACAGATCAGATTGACAAGATAAGATAGATGTACTGAATAAAAAGACATACCAGATTGAATTCAGGCCTATGGAGCATTGTAAAGAATGAAGCACTGTAAACAATGCTCCATAGGCCAGAATTCAATCTGGTATGTATTTTTATTCAGTACATCTATCTTATCTTGTCAATCTGATCTGTCAAATGTATCACCATTATGTGAAATACGTGTGTGATCATGGAATATGAATGTTTATACAGTGTTGTTATTTGCACATTCTTTTTGTCACACCTGTGAGTGCGACAAGCTCTTAGGGTATCATGTGATGTGGTCTATATGCTATGCAAGGACTCACTATGCAACATCTAAAATTTGTGGGAAGAAGGGATCTCCCGTCAAAACTTATCAGTTATTTTGAGGGTCTTCTTGTGTTTAGGACACTGTGGATACTGGTGTGCTTGACAGTTGATGCTGATGTGTTTGACAGTTGATGCTGTTTGGGAGTATACATCTGTTTTATTATCATAATAAAGGTATCTCAAAGATAATGCACAAGGTTGGGCACCCTCTGTTTTTTGTTTTTTAGGGCTGGTTCACACTGCAGCAATGCGAGAACCCTGCAAATCCACTGCGGGTTCCCTCATCGCATGTCTCCGGGTGGCAGTTCACACTGCCGTATATGAACTGCGGGGAGTGTCAATACAATGTTAATGACACCCCCAAATCAATTCGCATATCACACTGCGAACTGCAAGCTCGCACAGGAATCAGATCGCATGGTGGGAACCACCATGCAATACGATTCTGACCCTGCGAAAACAAAGGGTCCTGTGCGAGTTTGCTCCGATTGCAATGCGAATTCAGCCATACAATCTTTATGGCTGATTTTGTATCGCACAGATATTGCATATGGCTCACACTGCAGTGTGAACCGGCCCTTAGTGTGACTTCTGGGCCTCCCAGCCCATAGGGGGCAGCAAAGTTTTGCCAACATTGGAGTAGCTGCAGATCTGTGGCCTACAATTTCCGGTGCATTCCTCTCAAGTGCAGAAGTTTTAGTGGTTTGTGTTCTTTTTATCTAGTGCATGGGTTCTTGGTCTTTTTTAAAGTGATTGTAGAGGTACAGTTTTTATTTTAGTTTTATATCAAACATGTTATACTTACCTGTTATTTTCAGTGTTTTTTTTACAGAGCACCCCCAATCCTCCTCTTCTCAGGTTCCTCACTCTTGCTCCTGGCTCCTCCCCGTTGCCGAGTGCCCCCATAGCAAGCTGTTTGCTATAGGGGCACCCGTGCATGCTCTTCCTGAGCCCCACTTTGTTTGTCCATAAGACATATAAATCAAAGCTCGCCCCCCCCATCCTTCCTCACTGGCTGTGGTTGATAGTGGTTCCCCCTGCTGTGTCTGAACCAAAGAGGAGAATGAGCTGAGAGAGCCTTGGCTCCCTTGCACATTGCTGAAGTTTTTTTTACCTTAAAGCAGAGAATGCAGAAAGAAAAAAACCTTCTGTATTTTTTAAGATTACAGACCCTCGATGAATGCCCAATATGTCACCATAACCCATTTTTATCAGACTGTCAAAATCAACATCATAATCAATGTTCCTTATAGATACCAATATGAATTCAAATGTCAAATGTGAATAGCTTGGTTTTACTTTATATGTGGTTAGCTACGAAAAAGAACATAAAAAATGTGATTTTATCATACGTATTTATATATAAAATGGCAAATCACAAAAAGATTTTTTGCTGTTGTTATTATGCAACGGAAACTAGGAAATCAAGGCATTGGGACTGACAATGTTCATCATATGTCATCTGACACATCAAGCTGATTGACCAGGTTTAAAGTGGAAGTTAAGGCTCCTATTTTTGTTTTCCTTAAAATAATAAACATGTTATACTTCTATGTGCAATGACATTGCACAGAGCAGCCTTGAACCTCCTCTTTTGGGGTCCCCTGCCAGCTCTCTCTGCTTCTCTTCTTCTGCATACGCAACTAAAGAAAACCCTCTTACTTGTGGACACACGTACAGGCTTGCACCTGAGCCAGGCTGCGTGGGTCCATCGACACACGCAATTCAGCTTGCCCCCCCCCCGCCCTCCTCACAGAATTTGATTGAAAGCAGCAGGAGCCAATGGCTGCTATCTCTGTGTCTCGTGAGGAGAGGCAAAGAGAACAACAATGCTGCTCTCAGGCACAGTGCTTGTTTAAAAGATGAGCTAGGTACATATTTGGGGAAGGTTGGGGGTAGCTGATCATGGAAAATGTTTTAACATAATTCAGAGAATGCAGTAAAGTAATACAATGTATGCCATTGCATCCACTTTAATAATACATAGAATTTGTTTTCAGTTGTTCAGATATCCAGTCCAATACTCTTATCATTTGGTTCATTTATCCTCAAGAAGTATGGATATCCCTAGTTTTGAACCCTTAATATATTGCAAATTCCAGTGTAAACAGTTTCCCATAAGAGTACTTTCCCATCTGGGATTCTCACTTCTACTGCTGCAAAAATGTTGTTCACTTCCTACTACAGGAATCAAACAAAATACGCTATTACTGAATCTTTAGTGCACTTAGGGCTTGTTCACACTATGTTTATTGAGCTGTGTTTTTTTTTGCACATCAGGGCACATGTAGGGTGTTATTAGGGTACATAGGAAACCAATGAAGTCCAACTCCAGCCAAAACGTTGTTGGGAATGGTTAGAGCCACTGTCAGATAATGATACTTCTCAAAGGTTTTCTAATATTTACATACATAGAGAGGAGCACCCCATACAGCGATGCAGATAATATGCGTGGCTGCTTTGTTCCAGAGATACCTGTCAATCACTAGGAGCCATGCTGTGCCTCTTCCTATCCCACCAATGCATCATTATTGTTGTGAAATGAAACTGAGTAAGAGAGCTTATATTGGGTCATTGGAACAAAGGATTTTTAGAACCTGAAGAAAATGGAAATATAGCAAGGTTATCCTATTGACGTTGCTGTCTAACAGCATTGCAATGATGTTAGTGTAGGTGATCTGGTTACCAGGCATGCCGCTTCTACACCTCATAGGATCTCCTTGGTTTCCATGGTCTGATACAGAAGTGCCATACCACTGCTCAATAGACCAGATACAGATTTATTCCAGTGAAGCAGAATTACAAAGCAGATACCCGGCGCTCAATATCAGCTTATTGATTATGCATCTCTTTGACGTACGGATCTGTCCCCAATCCAGAATTATCGCATTTGATCAGGTGGTAGAATAATCCCTATCTTGGATTTTATCTTGGGAAATGCACCAGTATTATCTATTACATTTAAAGTTTTATTTCAGTAAAGGGCAGATAAGCTAATAAAAGGGTATCCTGCATGTTTCAGGAGTTCAAAAACATCACCTTTACCAGGGCTTAGAACTGAAGCCAGTTTATAGAACTGAATATTAACTGGACTTGGTTGATATTTTCACAAGTGTGAGGATCTACACAAGTCTTTTCAGCAGTTAGTTTAGCAGCTTTTGGTACCTGCTGCAGTTCTGCTAAGCTCAACTAAGACATGATAAAAAGATGGAGTAATCTCGCAGCCTGTAATTACTTTGTTTTAGTCATCTTTGAATGCTAGTGGAGACATGAGACCATCTATGCAAACTCCAGGTGGTCAAACTATCTCTATTTTGCACTATGCATTCTTGTTTGTGTTTTACCATGACACCTGTCCCTGGTGATGAAAAGCAGCTCCACAAGATACAATGACCACAACCAAGGTTACATCTGAGGCTCTACTTTGCAAGCCACCATTATAGGCCAAAGGTCTTCAGAAGACCGGTAGTGGTTGAAAGACCTTTTACTCAGGTGTCCTCTATTTATTTTTGACTCATCTGTAGTTCCAACCTCCTTCTTGCTTGCAAAAAGTTTGGACAATCTACCTTCTCTTAGAAGCTTCTCATTCATTATAGATTTCACTATCTGGTAACAACATCAATGCCTGATGGACTGTCCAACCAATGGATATGGTTTTCTGCCTTTAAGTAGACATGACTTTGTCTATAATTGTTTCAGAATGCTCTTTAGCCTTCATTTTTATAACTGTCCTTTACAGTCACAATCTGAATAATGTTATTGTAACTCAAATGTGTATGTTATGTAAATGGTAGAGGTCACTTTCAAGTTAACTGTGTGCATTTAATGTTCATCTGTGTAAATAAAGAAGTCACAGGACACAAAAAAATTATGAAAAAAGGTTTCTAAGCAAAATGCTGTATTTAAAGCTGAACATCAGGCAACCTGCTAAATACACAGTTGAAATAAATATATGTGAATTGTCTTACTTACCAAAGGAATTCATGTTTAGCCAGCCTTATGACTCACACACCCCTTCCAGACAGCCTAGCCATGCCCAGACCTCCACTGCAGTAAAAACATTGGTTGGACAAATGGCAAGTTCTCTGTCTGCCAACTGCACAAGGTAGAGGACACTGGCATCACTCTGCCCACTTAGCACCTATCTCCTGTTAGTATGCTTTCAGTCAGCACATGTGCACCACAACAGAGCTTGATTGGCTTCTGCTGCATAAATGATTATAGAAAGCTGAAATTCAATCACCTAAACTAGTTTCCTTTAAACACATTTAATGATTTAAAAATGAATACACAATTAATTTGTGTTTGTATATGTGCTTGGTGTTTGGCCTTGGAAACAAACCCTGAGCTCCAGTGAGAATGTCATTTTAGTGAAGGATTTCTTATTCAGTAAAACTAGAGAACTGGTCAAGGGTCTAGGTGCTTATGATAAGTGTGTGTGTTCTATGCTTGTGTTATATTATATGTATGTAAATATCTAAACTCTCAACACTGAAATCTAGGTAAATATAAAAAAACACAAATATAATGCAGTTCTGTAATCATTAACACATCATTAAATGTATTTGTGAAATAAAAGCAGAGCAAGTACCTGAATCTACAAAGAATGAGCTGACATGCATAGGGTATGGGCATCTCAGTCCCAAGATGTACATACACACAAAAATAATTTTGCCCACGGGAATTTAACGAGGCACAACCAACAGATAAAATTTACAAAAAAAAATGTATACAAAAGGCGAAAATTACATACACTTAAAATCATCTTTGGTACAAAATTGTTCAAAGGTATCTGTGCAAAGATCACCAATCATTGAATTCATCAAAGCTTAACTTTCATAGGATGAGTACCATGTACTGATTCTCTGAAATCAGCGCAAAAGTTATCGCGTCTACAAACTATGAGAATTGATTTATGGCGTTTTTATTATTATTTCTTTTTTTTTACTGGTAATGGCGGCGATCTGCGATTTTTATCAGGACTGCAATATTGATCGGATACTTTTGACACTTTTTGGGGACCATTAACATTTATACAGCGATCAGAGCTAAAAATAGCCACTGATTACTGTGTAAATGTCACTGGCAGGGAAGGGGTTAAGCTATAGGGGGCGATCAAGGGGTTAAATGTGTTCCCTCACTGTGTTCCCCCATTACAGGGATCAGTAGATCACTGTCAGGTCCCCTGACAGAACGAGAAACTGCCGTGTTTACATCAGCGGTTACCCGTTCTTCCTCTGTATTAGGCGATTGCGGGTCGCCGGCAGACATCGAGTCCGCTGCACCCGCGGCCACACTCACGCAGCATGCGGAGGGCACACCCTCCTGATATTGCAGCTACACAAATCACCGTTTATAGATGCAGTGGAGCCACTTTGCCGCCGTTTATCTGCGCAAGGCGGTCAGCAAGTGGTTAAAGGAGCTGCTCGTATATAGTTGCTAAGTAACCAAATAGATAGATGGAGATTATTTAAACTGCGCTCCCCTATACAGTATCTATTAACTGACAAAATTCATAAATACTTTGTGCAAAAAGTTCATGTAAATATGCACACATGCCCGTTCTGTCTACCTGTAATGGGGGTCAAATCTGTCTAGTGAGTGCGCTGTGTGCTTATATGTTGGTGGAAAGGATTGCATCTTGACATTTGTGTGGAGACACTCTGGTGTTCTGTGGATCTGTCACTTCCTGTCTTGGCATATAAGAAGGTGTTGTCACCATCATGAACTGTTTCGCACTGAGACACTTTTGATTGATTTGATCCATAAAGAAGCTTACTATATGAACATTTTGCACTATATTCAATTTATGAAATGTTTTTGCATATTAATAGAGAAGCTCACTAATATGAACTTTTGCACTATATTTAATTTATGAACTGGTTTGCACAATTGCCTCCTTAAAGTCCCATGGGCAAAATGATTTTTGTATGTAAGTACCTGAATTTGTCCTGGTATCAGCCTTTGCAGTTTATCTATAGCAGAGCTGGAGCCTGAGCGGAAGACACAGTCTAATTAGTCAATCAGTTCAAATGCTGATAGAAGGAGAGAGCAGATTGACAGAGAGATGAGCTCATCAGTGTGCTGCTTCTGTCCAGTCATAGCCTCGGAGGTAGGTGCAGGACAATCTGAGCTCAGACAAATTGGGTAAATTATGCCGTTTATTAGACTGAGGCAGAAAAAAGTACCATGGGGGAAATCTCTGAATCATAGCAGAAAATTGCAGCAAATGCTGTTTTTTTATCTTTGAATGAGCTATTCTTTTTTACCTTACTATTTTTGGCTAGAGTTCTAGAGTAGTGTTTCTCAATGTTTTTCAGTCAAGGTACTATTTAAAATTATGCACAATCTCAAGGCACCCTCTAAAATTATGGACACCCTCGAGGCACCCCATTCTAAAATGTAAAAAGCTATGATAATAGTTTTACATAATGCATCAACATCCACACACATAGGACACTCAACGTAAGAGGTGATTTATTCTTCCAAATCAAATACACTTCTGCATACTGGCACTGACTAGTATACCAGTGTTTCTCTTCTTCCTCAGTTTTTCTCCATCACTCAGCTGAGACCCCAGCGCTGACAGAGAGGGGCAGGGGAGAACTAAATAAGGATGCTGTGCAGAGGACTGACATCCTCCTTGTCAACTGATGATGTCATTGGTTGTTAGGATGCCGGTGGCTAGAAGGTCATCATGGTGCATAATGAAAACCTGTGGCTTTGTGTAAAAAAAAGGCAAGCTGCCTACTTGTATACTATTTGTGGGGCAATTTTTAGGCAATTTACAAAGGCACCCCTGAAGAAACCTCAAGACACCCTAGTTGAAAAATGCTGTTCTAGAGTGTATTACTTTTAAGCCTGATACACAAGGGCCTAATATTGTCCGGTTCAGCAGAAACCGGCCAACATTCGGCCTGGGTGCACACTAGCCTATCCGACCAGCCTGTCAAACAGTCATGTTAAAAAACCAGCATCTGATTGGGATCTGATCAGTGCTGGCAGCTGATGGCTGTGAATGCTGACTGATGTGTTCTGGTGGGGAGGGGGCATTCCCCCTGTCAGAACTCAATAACTCAGCGGGAAGAGCTCTGTACTAACATTGGAGTGCTTCAGTTTTTTTTCCATTCAGCCCACTGGATTGAAAGAAAAAAAAAATATTGTGTGTACCAGGCTTTAGAGTGCTAGAGTGCATTCGTTTTCCTACATTAGGCTTTTTCCTTTATTTCCACCTGCCGATTTTGGCAGTAACTACTTCCTGTCCTAGGGTGACAATACTAGCTCACGCTTCTGTTTCTGTTGGAGAGCAGCATTGGCACCCTGGGACACCCAAGGTCTAGCCTCTCCTCTCCTCTTCTCTCCTCTCTCTAACAGAGGCAGAGATCACAGGATGTTATTTATTTATTTATTTCAGGTACTTCTATAGCGTCGTCAATTTATGCAGCGCTTTACATATACATTGTACATTCACATCAGTCCCTACCCTCAAGGAGCTTACAATCAAAGGTCCCTAACTCACATTCACACATACTAGGGCCAATTTAGACAGGATCCTATTAACCTATCAGCATGTCTTTGGAGCGTGGGAGGAAACCGGAGTACCCAGAGGAAACCCACACAGGCACAGGGAGAACATGCAAACTCCAGGCAGGTAGTGTCGTGGTTGGGATTCGAACCAGTGACCCTTTTGCTGCTAGGCGAAATCGCTAACTACTACACCACTGTGTTATCACCAAATTTCTGTCAGGGTCAACAGGTTTTTTTTTTTGCACTTGTCTAACAGATATAACAAAATGCTTTCAATGGTATATTTATCAGACTAAAAGGGAGCAAATAAGAAAAGGTCATTGTTAGGGTTTACATACACTTTAAGCATTTTTCTAAATTTCCTCCCATCCCGCAGTGTTCTTCAGAACACCACTAATGTAAAGGCTGTGTGCCTGACCTCGCTTCTCTGCAAACATACCCAGGCTATTTATCAACCTACAGAAGCCCTACGCGTTCCTCCGCACTCGTAACGACGACAGCGGCACATGTTACAAGTTTGTTGAGACAGCAGCGAGGATGGAAAATTGCACAGGGAGTGGAAACCTGGGATTCAGCAAGGTCCAATCAATCACTGACAGATTACAGCTAAAGCCACTTCTCTAGCCATTAACGCGGGACAAATGCAGAATTGCAACTGAACAACTTCTAGTTTTAAGCCAACAGTGGGACTTCCTAGTTATTTATCAAAGTCATTGCCGTTAAGCAGCATGCTTCAGTGCCCGATTGTGCTTCACAGCAGACAGAGCCGACTGAAGCTTCGACCATGAAAGAAGTGTTTATGCCCTCAGCTGTGGTTCTGTCAGCCCTCTGGAATTTACTGTAAATCACAGCGCTTTTATTGCAAGATTTAGTAGCTTATCCTCTGTGGGCTCTATTCACTGCAAGCTTGTTACTATTTGGATATTAGCCTCAGTCCATAAAGGGACTTGCTACACATCATCAAACACCGGCGGAAAAAAACCAAAGGTTTCATTTTTCAATTTTCTAAACCCTAAACTCCTCAACAGTCATTGAATTTCATTGCACAGAGTGGAAGTCTACTTTATTATGGTACTCAATTTCCCCAGTGGAGTTATACACTTATAGCATTACTTTTATTTTCAATGACAGCATCTGACCATCTGTCCTGGCAGGAATTTCATAACACACTCAGTAGATTTTATGTTAAAGGGATTTTTCACAGCATCGCATCGAGTTTGTGACAAAAGCAGAACATAGATATCAACACTGTATTAATAGCTATATTTAATATTGCCTGGGAGTTCAACATAATTGATTTTTTTCATTCTTGTCTACAGAATGAAGATGTAAATAATAATAAAAAAAAGTAATAACCATAGATATGTATGAGCAAATTAAATCAGCAAATACATATTATTTCATATTTACCTATTTATTTAGAGCAAATAATTTTATGCAGCAAGCTGCCATTTATTTTGTAGATTTGGAATTTTTCAGGCAGCTAGTGAATCAATGAGGAAGCTCTATCCAGGAACAACTTTGGAGCATCCCCAACCCCCTTTATTGAAAAAATGTGTATACATATCTTTTTCCTGGGGGCTTTTGTTTAGTCATTTGATAGCAAGGGCCCTGTTCCTGCATCGTCAGAAGGCAATCCTGGATGCTGAGAAGAATGGCATTTACCCGATGACGCGAGCGCCATTCTTAACAGCATTCTCCTGTAAGCTTAGGCGAGCTTGGTGGCACACCCCTAAGCAGGTGTGTGCATGATACCTTGGATTCTAAGGAAGTGAGTTGAATGATGTTGGGCATCATCCAACTCAAAAGAGGACAGCAGCGCCAGAAAAGAGACAAGTATTGCAGTGAGAGCTAATTTTTTTTGTAATATATTTTTACTCATCCTAGGCAATTTCTTTTATTTTTATTTTTTTACCAGGTTGGGCTTTAGTATGTATACCACTGCAGGCATATTGCAGAAAGCTCTCTAAAGCTGGGTGGGTGGGCGTGCTTCTTGGATCTGTGTAAAGTAACAGCTTGTTGTATCACAAAAAGTAGGTTGGACTCTGATTGCTGGCTTTAACCACTTAAGGACCGGAAGGATTTCCAGCTTTAGGACCGGAACCCTTTTTGCGATTCGGCACTGCGTCGCTTTAACTGAAAATTGCGCAGTCGTGCGACGTTGTACCCAAACAAAATTTGCGTCCTTTTTTTCCCACAAATAGAGCTTTCTTTTGGTGGTATTTGATCACCTCTGTGTCATTTCTGATCGCCGCTATAAACAAAAGAAGAGCGACAATTTTGCAAAAAAACCCAAATTTCTTACTTTTTGCTAAAATACAAATCCAAAAAAAAAATATAAAAAAACATTTTTTTTCATCGGTTTTGGCCGATTTATATTCTTCCTCATATTTGTGATAAAAAAAATCGCAATCGGTGTTTATTGATTGGTTTGCGCAAAAGTGGCCGCGTTTACGGATGATGAGAATTCATTTTTGGGGTTTTTTTTTTATTTTTTACTATTAATGGCGGTGATCTGCGATTTTTAGCGGTACTGCGATATTTCAGCGGACATGTCGGAACATTTTGACACTTTTTTGGGACCATTGGCATTTATACAGTGATCAGTGCTATAAAAATGCACTGATTACTGTGTAAATGCCATTGGCAGTGAAGGGGTTAACCTGCAGGGGGCGCTCTAAGGGTTAACTATGTTCCGTGGGCGTGTTCTTACTGTGGGGGGACTGCCCTAGCTGGGGAAAGGAAGTGGTCACAGCCTTCATGTACAGGAAGGCTGTGATCACTCCCTTCCCCCTCTCACAGAACGGAGGTCCGTGTTTACTTACACGGACCTCCGTTCTTTCACTCTGGGGGGGGCATCGCGGGTGGCCGGAGGAGATTGACTCCGCCGCACCCGCTCCCTGGCCCTCCCCGAACACAGTGAGCGCGTGGGCGCGCCTCCGGCGGCGCGTGCGCGCTCACTAGGCGCGATCTCGCAGCCGCCGTCATATGACGGCGATCCGCGTTATTGAACCACCTTGCCGCCATCAGATGCCGATCGGCGGTCGGCAAGTGGTCAAAATGTTTCTTAGGCAGGCCATAGATTATGCAACTTTCTTTCCGTTCACCACAGGTCAAAGGAAAGAAAATTGCTTGATTCCCCAATCAACCAGTTTTAGTTGATTTACTAAAACTGGAGAGTGCAAAATCTGGTACAGCTCTGCACAGAAACCCATCAGCTTCCAGTTCTTAATTGAACAAGCTGAAGTTAGAAGCTGATTGGCTACCATGCACAGCTGCACCAGATTTTGCATTCTCCAGTTTTAGTAAATCAACCGCCCAGTGTTGATTGGGGAATCCCTCCCACAGCCTTATTGTGTTCTGTGGCGGGGAGCGAGGGGAGCCTTCCCTGCCAACAGAAAATATTAGCGTTACTGGCTATAGCACTGATCATTTGGGAAAACCTGACAAGATGGTTGTACACAAGTTGATCAATAGCCAGGATGTCCTTTTGATCCGGCCAAATTCTGATCTCTGTATGGCCAGCTTTAGTTTTAACACTTTGATATTATAGGCTTTCTGTGAGAGGCATTGGAAAGTGGACGCGTGAATAAATAGTTCAGGAAGTAATCAATTGGGGTTCCCAAATCACCAGATTATAGACAAGGCTATGGGGTGAAATGGTGATAACACAGCAATGCTTAGACACAAAACTGAAGCAAGTAGGCTGTGTTCCCAGGATATATCTCAAGGTTAATTTTTAGTTTTGTCTGAAATGCATCTTTAAGACAATTTTTCCCAAATTTCAGATTTTAAGCAGTATTACCAGGTATGTGACCTCCTAAATGGATTTAGTGCTTTGGTCTAGCAGCCAATTGCCAGGCCTGAGCATTGTTATGTTAGTGATGGGGAACATCAATCTTGTCTAAACTCTTATATCTTATATCATTTGACACAGAGCTTACCCAGTGTTAGGACTGCAAATGAACCAAAGAGATGGTGATGTTAGAGAATATATATATATATACAGTATCTCACAAAAGTGAGTACACCCCACACATTTTTGGAAATATTTTATTATATCTTTTCATGTGACAACACTGAAGAAATTACATTTGCTACAATGTAAAGTAGTGAGTGTACAGCGTCTATAACAGTGTAAATTTGCTGTCCCCTCAAAATAACTCAACACACAGCCATTAATGTCTAAACAGCTGGCAACAAAAGTGAGTACACCCCTAAGTGAAAATGTCCAAATTCGGGCCAAAGTGTCAATATTTTGTGTGGCCACCATTATTTTCCAGCACTGCCTTAACCCTCTTGGACATGGAGTTCACCAGAGCTTCACAGGTTGCCACTGGAGACCGCTTCCACTCCTCCATGACAACATCATAGAGCTGGTGGATATTAGAGACCTTGCGCTCCTCCACCTTCTGTTTGAGGATGTCCCACAGATGCTCAATAGGATTTAGGTCTGGAGACATGTCTGGACAGTCCATCACCTTTACCCTCAGCTTCTTTAGCAAGGTAGTGGTCGTCTTAGAGGTGTGTTTGGGGTCGTTATCATGTTGGAATATTGTCCTGCGGCCCAGTCTCCAAAGGGAGTGGATCATGCTCTGCTTCAGTATGTTACAGTGCATGTTGGCATTTATGGTCTCTCAATGAACTGTAGCTCCCCAGTGCCGGCAGCACTCATGCAGCCCCAGACCATGACACTCCCACCACCATGCTTGACTGTAGGAAAGACACACTTGTCTTTGTACTCCTCTCCTGGTTGCCACCACACACGCTTGACACCATCTGAACCAAATAATTTTATGTTGGTTTTAATAGACCAAAGAACATGGTTCCAGTAATGCATGACCTTAGTCTGCTTGTCTTCAGCAAACTCTTCGCAGGCTTACTTGTGCATCATCTTTAGAAGAGGCTTCCTTCTGAGATGACAGCCATGCAGACCAATTTGATACAGTGTGCGGTGTATGGTCTGAGCACTGACAGGCTGACCCCCCATCCCTTCAACCTCTGCAGCGATGCTGGCAGCACTCATACATCTATTTCCCAAAGACAACCTCTGGATATGACGCTGAGCATGTGCACTCAACCTCTTTGGTCGACCATGGCGAGGCCTGTTCTGAGTGGAACCTGTCCTGTTAAACTGCTGTATGGTCTTGACTACCATGCTGCAGCTCAGTTTCAGGGTCTTGGCAATCTTCTTATAGCCTAGGCCATCTTTATGTAGAGCAACAATTCTTTTTTTCAGATCCTCAGAGTGTTATTTGCCATGAGGTGCCATGTTGAACTTCCAGTAACCAGTATGAGAGAGTGAGAGTGATAACACCAAATTTAACACACCTGCTCACCATTCACACCTGAGACTTTGTAACACTAACAAGTCACATGACACGGGGGAGGAAAAATGGCTAATTGGGCTCAATTTGAACATTTTCACTTAGGGGTGAAGTCAAGACCCTGAAACTGAGCTGCAGCACAGTGGTCAAGTGTCAGGAACTATGAATCAGATCAAGACAGAAATGCAATAAAATCACACTTTTTAATAAAAAGGTAAAATGATATAAACAGAGTAAACATAGTCAAAACATAGCCAGGGTTCAGTAACCAGCGCGGATAGTCAGAGTGAACCAGTGAAACAGGAGTCCAGAGATCAGTGAGGTCAAACAAATGGAATGCAGGGTCAGGAGCCAGGAGGAGAGTCAGCCAAGCAAGGTCTTGAATCCTGGAACCAGAAGGGAATGTCAAACAGGTCTTTCAAAGGAAAATACAGCAGAGATTTTTCGAGAGATGTTGACCAAGGGGAAGGCATCTGTGATCTGATCCAGGCAGTTTATATATCAGCAGAGCTGGCTTAACAAAGCAGGATATGGTCATCAGGTGAGAAAGAGTGGAAGCTGAGAAACTAACCCTTAGCTGAGCAGCTTGCTCTGAGAAGGAACACCTGAGCCCAGCCCTGACATCAAGACCATACAGTGGTTTTACAGGACAGGTTCCACGCAGAACAGACCTCACCATGAACGACCAAAGAAGTTGAGTGCACGTGCTCAGCGTCATATGCAGAGGCTGTCTTTGGGAAATAGATGTATGAGTGCTGCCAGCATTGCTGCAGAGGTTGAGGAGGTCAGTCTGTCAGTGCTCAGACCATACACCGCACACTGCATGAAATTGGTCTCCATGACTCTCGTCCCAGAAGGAAGCCTCTTCTAAAGATGATGCACAAGAAAGCTTGCAAACAGTTTTCTGAAGACAAGCAGACTAAGGACATGGATTACTGGTACCATGCCCTGTGGTCTAATGAGACCAAGATAAACTTATTTGGTTCAGATAGTGTCAAGCCTGTGTGGCAGCAACCAGGTGAGGAGTACAAGGACAAATGTGTCTTGCCCACAGTCAAGCACGGTGGTGGGGGTGTCTGGGGCTGCATGAGTGCTGCCTGCACTGGGGAGCTACAGTTCATTGAGGTAACCATGAATGCCAACATGTACTGTGACATACTGAAGCAGAGCATGATTCCCTCCCTCCGGAGACTGGCCACAGGACAGTATTCCACATGATAACGGCACCAGACCCACCTCCAGATGACCACTGCCTTGCTAAAGAAGCTGAGGGTAAAGGTGATGGACTGGCCAAGCATGTCTCCAAAGCAAAATCCTATTGAGCATCTGTGGGGCATCCTCAAACGGAAAGTGGAGGAGCCCAAGGTCTCTAACATCCACCAACTCTGTAATGTCATCATGGAGTAGAAGAGGACTGCAGTGGCAACCTGTGAAGCTCTGGTGAACTCCATGCCCAAGAGAGTTAAGGCAGTGCTGGAAAATAATGGTGGCCACACAAAATATTTTGAACATTGAACATTTTCACTTTGGGGTGTACTCACTTTTAATGCCAGTGGTTTAGACATTAATGGCTGTGTGTTGAGTTATCTTGAGGAGACAGCAAACTTACACTGTTATACAAGCTGTACACTACTTTACATTGTAGCAAAGTGTCGTTTCTTTAGTGTTGTCACATGAAAAGTTATAATAAAATATTTACAAAAATGTGAAGAGTGTACTCACTTTTGTGAGATACTGCATATACAAATATGCAAATGTACAGTGGATTTGTGGCACATTATGTCACACTGAAGTAGACCATAGAATATACAAGGGAAGAACATAGTCATTGTTGATAGGGGAATCCCTCTCATGGAGCTATTGTGTTCTGCCAGCGGGGGGGGGGGGGGTATGGAGCTGCTCCTGTCAGGACAACACAATGATTACTGCTAGCAGCTATAACCATTGGCCATAAACGCATGCTTACAATCTGACATGCTGATTGTACCCAAGACGATCGATTAAACTTGGGTACAAGCCTGCCCACAGATGGCTCAATCTTGACCAGTCCCTGCTGAACCAGCTAAGATTCGATCCATCTATGGCTGGCTTTACCTGTGAGTGTGTCTGGAACTGGCAGCTTGATGATCTGCAACACCCCTTGTTGCTGCTTTTGGGTCAAGTTTCTTCTCTCCAGCCAATAAGTGACCACTGATGAGGCAATTTACAATGTCCTGACTTCATTTTTGACATCTTATAGATGTCAAGAATGTTCCAGGAGTGTGCACAGCACAGCACTGCACGTGCACCACAGGCGGTGTACTCTAGTAAAACATTTCTAGCACCAAGGAAAAGGAGTTTTTTGTTGAGACATGCAGATTGTCTTCTGCCTATATCCTAGCATTTTTTCAGCATTTTGTTCCACTTTAAGACAATAATTACTCCTTTAGGTATTTAGGTTCTATCTGCCATTTCTCCATATCAGAACAATATGTTGATAACTTTAAGACGATGTATGTAAGTTCTGCCTTTCTAGTAAGTTTGTTCTGGTAGTTAGGTATGAGAATGAATTTATGCCAAAAGCTGCATGACAAATGAAAAAAGGTCAATCTAGAAAAAAGTAAAAAAGTCTGATTTAGAATTTGCATTTAGCAATAATTGGAAATTTGGACCAGAACCAGAAATCTTTCACAACCCCCTAAACATTTATTTTCAGCTAATTGATATAATTAATTTAGGCTGTCATTTAAGTATGTTTTAGTATATTTGATTTGTGACTCTGTCTAACCTTTAACTTAAATCTTAACAGAGGCTGTGACTGTTCAATGATATTTTGTACATCATGTTATATGAAAGGGGCAGAAGAAGACGGAAAGGTGATTTTAATCTATACTGCAAGATCAGCAGTCTCTAAATGGCAGACAGCAGCTACATTTAAACAATACTAAATTCTATATTTTTATCTTCCGTATTGTAAAAGGTGTGATTGCAGCTTTAGCGCATGTCACATAAGAATAAAAAGTTAAAGTAAAGAAAGAAATTGGTAAATAATAAATTATTTGGAAGATGCCACAAAGATATCTTCCTAATACAATAATGGCTCTCAAACTGGAGTTGGAAGATACCCATGTGCTTCTACTGGTATTAAAGAACGATTCATAAATGGATACATACATGCCTCCTAAGGTGTAATCTGCAGGCACTGACAGATAGTCAACTATTAATAGATAGGTGCAGTAGTGAGTAGGGATGAGTAAAATTGAGAGTTCTCATGTTCCTGCAAATATGGGGTAGATTTCAGTAAAATTTTGCCTTTTGATCAAAATCCATTGAAGTAAATGGACAAGGTGAACGTGAGGTGTTTTTTAATGAGTTTAAATGGTGTAATGAGCTATAAATGATTCCTAGGGGTTGATGAAATTATTTCCAACTGTCCTAACTATGTTCTTGTGGGAAAAAAAAAACATTTAAAGAAAATATCTAAAATGTGAATGGATACATTAAAAACTGCAATAGTTACTCAATGTGTGTTCAGTAAAACATCAATATACGTTCACTTTAACCCCTACAGATCCACGCTATTCCCGAAGTACGGCTCCAGCGCGGATATGAAATGCCACTGCGCGAGCGTGCCCGTGGGTCGGACGGACTCGATGTCCCCTCGAGACCCATGATCGCCTGACAGAGCTGCAGAACGGGGAACCGCCGATGTAAACACGGCGGTTCTCCGTTCTGTGACAGGGGACATGACAGATCTACTGATCCCAGTCACTGGGATCAGTTAGATCTGTTATGTCCCGGCCAGCCCCGCCTCCCTACAGTTAGAACACACCCAGGGAACATTGTTAACCCCTTCACTGCCCCCTGTAGGTTAACCCCTTCACTGCCAATGACAATTACACAGTAATCAGTGGATATTTAAATTTCTGATCGCTGTATAAATGTCATTGGTCCCAAAAATGTGTAAAAAATGTCCGACATTTCTACTGCAATATCGCAGTCCCGATAAAAATCGCAGATCGCCACCATTACTAGTAAAAAAAAAAAAAATAACAAAAACGCCATAAATCAATTCCCATAGTTTGTAGACGCGATAACTTTTGTGCAAACCAATCAATATAAGCTGATTGCGATTTTTTTTTTACCAAAAATATGTAGAAGAATATATATCGGCCAAAACTGATGAATAATTTTTTTTAATGGATTTGTACTTTAGCAAAAAGTAAAAAATATTGTTCTTTTTTGCAAAATTGTCGCTCATTTTTTGTTTATAGCGGCGATCAGAAATGACTCAGAGGTGATCAAATACCACCAGAAGAAAGCTCTATTTGTGGGAAAAAAAGGACGCAAATCATATTTGGGTACAACGTCGCACGACCGCGCAATTCTCATTCAAAAAAGCGACAGCGCTGAAAGCCAAAAATTGGTCTGGGCAGGAGGGGGGTTAAAGTGCCCAGTAAGGAAGTGGTTAAAGTGGACTCCTAGTAACTGCATGAATACATTCCTGACAAGTCATCATACAAAGCAAGAGAAAACATTTTGTCCTTTTAGCCTTGTTCACACCGGGTGTACTAAAGTGTATGCACGTGGAGGGCCATATATACCCAAATAGCCAAATAAGTGACTGCTCCACCATTGCTCACACAGGCATCACAAGAAATGAAATGAGGAAATATCTCCCCAATGGCTTACAGACAATAATAAAAACCTTCCCCACTCTAATCAAAACTCTTTTTTTCAGCTGGAGTTATCCCTAATTCTAGAAAGATACTCTTTCAACCTCTGTCACCATTTATGGGCTCTGTAGGCAATTTTCCAAAATACATTGTTCAAGATTGGGAATCATTGACCTAATCTGTTCCATTCTTATGCGTTTGACATTCATTTACCAATAGCGTAAAGAGAAACCTCACCCCTGCCCATGAATTTTACTTTCCATATGCCACATACATTTCATGATTCATTATTCAGATTAAATATACTCACAAGCCCAACAAATGCTGTGTTGTCCTTCTCACCCAATGCTCTTCCACTGCACATTCTAGCCAATGCCACTATATTGACATGAGAGCAAGCTGTCTCATCCTTATTTGCACAACCGGCCCCCCGATGGCACCATTTTGATCCCGCAAATGCGCACTCAAATAGGACTCAGGCTGAATACAACACATTACTTTGGCTGCAGAGCCTCCAGAAATGTGTAACATATGAGCAGGAAGAGGTAGGTATATGCCGTCTCCAGCTAGACAAGGAATTCATAAGTGTGGGGTTGAAACTGAAAAAAATGGCATTTGCTAAAATAAAAAAGTAATATCTTTATTATTATAAAGAGGTGTAGTAGGGAGCAGAAGAAAGGAAGTAGAGTTTATGAATGAAGGCCTGGATATTCATAATGATGGGTAATTGCTAAAGGATTAGTCTAGTTTTAGTAAAAGCATGAAAACCTCATTCAAATGGGAAAGCAATATTCAGTCCACCAAACAGCTCACTAAAACCAGGGGCTACTGGAAAACATGAAGCTGGTTGATTTTTTTATTTTTTTTATTTTTTCTATTCCTGAAAAAAATAATCTTTTAAGGTATCAAAGAAAATGACTGTTCTTCAAGTCCTATTATTTTCAAATAAATTATTCCAATTATTTGTGTTATAGTGTAAAGATGAGAGAGAAAGCTGTGTCCTTCAGTCTTTGGAACACATATTCTATTTGCCATTGTTGTGGAATAAACAATGCTCCCTCGGGAAATAATACATCGTGTGAAGCTACTCTCTGAGCAAGTATTTCAACTTGGCAGAAAGCTATCTCTGTGAAATATATGTGAACCAACAATCTATTCTTTACATTTAATGGGCTGGCTCTCTAACACAATGATATCATTCACTTGCAAAATTTTAGTGAAAAAAAGTGAATTCATTTTTTTAACTCATGCGTTACAGAGGAAATATTATTGATTAGAAAGCAGATGTCTCTGTTATTATTATTTATTAACCACTACAGAACTAGGGTTATGCATCCTTTATCAGCCAGAGCAAGTTTTACAATTCAGCTATTGGTTTATTGATGAAAATATTTGTATGCAGTTTAAAGGAAAAAATGTTTACTATTTTGACCAGGGGTAGCTTTAATAACTACTGGTAATATTATAGATGCAAAGTAGATATTTCATATATTATTGTATATTATTATTTATGTATATATTATATTATTTTATATATTATATATTGTCCCAATTTTATCATACACCTAAAATGATATACCTAATACAACACATGGGGGACTATTTAAAACAGAGTGAGACTATCACAATCTGCTCTCTGCTGGACACTGCAGTGTTTACTTCACTGTGCCTTGATTTGCAAGTCTATCATACAATGCAGGTGACAGTATGAAGCCTGAGGTGTCCTTCGGAGTGTTCTCTGTATAAAGCTGCAAAGAATGGTGATAGGAAGAAAAATTAGTCACATGACTTCCTGGTACTTTTTTCTCCCCCTCATAAAAATGAAAAGGGTTTAACTTACTTCAGAATTTCCAAGTCAGTATAGTTCATTTATAAAGAATATCACTGTTTTATAAGGGCCTGGGTGACAGCCCCAACAGTGTCCAGCAGTGACATCAATCAGTGGCCATCAGTGACACCAATCAGTGTCCATTAGTAATGCCAGTCAGTGCTGCCTTTCAGTGCCCATCAGTGCCTGCTCATCAGTGCCCATCACTGCTGCCCATCAGTGCCTGTCAGCACTACCCATTAGTGTCGCCCATCAGTACCTATCAGTGCCGCCTATCCATGCCGCCTATTATTGACTACCAGTGCCACCTATCAGTACCCATCAGTGTCGCCTATCAATGCTCTTCATTAGTGCCACATATCAATGCCTCTTCATCAGTGCCACCTAAGTTGTGCCCTTCAGTGCCGCCCCATCAGTGCACATCAGTGAAGGAGAAAATACTTATTTACAAAATTTACTGACAGAAACAAAGAAAAACTATTTTTTTCAAAATGTTTACAAATGTAGCAAAAAAAGAAAAAAAAACAGCAGTGATTAAATACCACCAGAAAGCTCTATTTGTGTGAAAAAAATGCCATTTGGGTACAGCGTTGCTTGACCATGATATTGTCATTCAAAGTGGGAAAGAGCTGAAAGCTCAAAATTGGCCTAGGCAGGAAGGGGGTGAAAGTGCCCAATGGTTAATGCCATATTAGTACATAGGGTGCTGGAATTTAGAAAAAAAAAAAGACAAACAAAGATGAACTTAACCCTTAATCCCTTGTCTACAGGACATTTTTTTTTATTTTTTGCACACATGGTAATATCTGCATTTCCTGTTAGAAATTACTTTAACCCCCCCCCCCCCCAAACAATTATAGATCTTCTGAAAGCAGAGCCATTCATGCAGCTATTTATTAAAAATATTTTTTCAGGAAAAAAATACAATACAATTAATTTTAGTGTGTTACGTAAAAAGATACCAAACATGTCAAGACTTAAAATTGCACACACCTATGAAATTTCATAAAACCGTGGTGCCCAAATTTGCCCATAAGCAACGTTTTAGGCTGGGTTCACATTTCCGTGCGGAGCGGCTCACAGTAGGGTTTCAGGTCTGATTTCAGTCTGAATTTTGGGCTGTGCAATTCGTTCTACAGACATTCTGGATCTGTATGAACTGGCTCCATCAAGAGCTGGTCACAGTCTCCTGAAATGCAAATTGGATGTGGGGAAACCCAGCCTCAAAAGCCT